>JAECUM010011927.1:0-112835 GCA_016617855.1 Megalonaias nervosa
CTTTGGACAGGACGGACAACATGTCCCAATGTTTGGCTAAACGAGGTGGCAGTCCTTTTCTTTTCTTTCCTTTGGGGGCAGAAGAGGAATGTCTTTTTTGGGGTGACATCTTTCTCGGTTGGTTCGTTGGTTCCGTGGTACACAGCAAAAAATACACTAACGTCGATGACTTGTCACATGGTCTTTTATCCTTTTTTAGGGACTATCGCTTCGTCATAAAGGTGACGATGTGTTTTCCAAAATCGCCAAAGAATCCTCCTCTTTGGTGGCTCCTCTTTTTCTTTGGACGAGTGTGTCTTTTCTGGGGGTGACGTCGATGTTTGGCTAAGCGTTTTTTCGGATGAAGAAACTGTCTTTTTCTTTTTCTTTTTCCTTTCTGTACAGGAGAACGACAATGAGGAGCCATCTTTTGGTGCACAGCATACACTGACATCCATGGCTCGACATATGTCCTTTAATCTTTTTTTAGAATCTTTAAGAATCTTTTAAAAATCAATTCCTTTGAGAAGTACCGCAGCAAATCCTCCCCTTTGGTTGCTCCTTTTTTTCTTTGGACGAGTGTGTCTCTTCTGGGGGTGACGTCGATGTTTGGCTAAGCGATTTTTAGGATGACGTGACTGTCTTTTTCGTTTTCCTTTTCCTTTTTGGACCGAAGAAGGAACACGATGGTAACGGTGTGCACTTCTTGGAGGGGAAATCTTTGGGCGTTCAGCAGCACAAAAACACTCATCCGTATTGTTTGCCTCAGGTCTTTTTTATACTGGTGTCACAGAATAAGGCGAGAAATAACTTGGTTTTGCCTTAGATCTATTTTTGACCATTATTCGTTGTGCATGCGTACAACGTTACCTGGGGTGAATAATTGTTTCTCCAGGTAAGCGACTGTACAAGCATGTATCTCTTCGGAATCTACATGCGAGGAGAGTCACGAAAAGCATGAGTATTTTACCCTGACTATTATTCACTCTCCTATGGATTTAAGGTTGATTCTGTTTCAAACTAACACATTGGTCATTTGGATCCACATTGGTCATTTGGATCTTGTCGAGGAGTGTACGTTCTCCATTTTTGTCTACAGCCATAGGGGTAAGTGTTACATTTTTATTTGATAGGTGAAGCATATTCAGTTTTAATGTCGTAGTGTGAAATGTTGTCTTTACCACTACGCAGATTTGAAACAAACTTTTGAATTGTTACAAGTTCCTATTAAGCCTTTAAGTTAGTAGCATGTATCTATAGATTGTAATTATGTACCTTTTATTATGACCAGTTTGGTTTTATTATTGTAGCTGTGTATGTGGATGCATAGCGGTGGAGCTGTGTATGTGGATGCATAGCGGTGGAGCTGTGTATGTGGATGCATAACGGTGTAGCTGTGTGTGGATGCATAGATGTATAGCTGTGTAGCTGTGTAGCTGTGCGTATGTGTATGCAGATACATCAGACTGACGGTCTGGCTGTCTGTATGTCTGTATGGGGTGGAATCAAGTCCATGCAAGGAAGGAACTGCATGATGTATAAACTTGTGCGCATGGTGGATCCGTGAAGGGTGGATGAGGCCAAAACAAGTGAGCCGACCCAGGAATTCCGGAGAACTGTGTGGTTTTGACAAATGGACTCATAAACCAAGTCAAATGGTTTCGGATGTAAGCTTTTACAAATAGTTATCGTATGACTGAGTCACGAGTCATTGTTTGGTGCAATCGCTGTATTGTTTAACATTGAAAGCATTTGTTTCAATTGATGATGTTTTAATTGAATACAATTGAGTTATGCTATCATCACATGAGATTATTTGAGTCTCGTTTACATTTCAGGAGATTATGTGAATCTCAATTTCATTTACATTACATGAGATTATGTGAATCTCAATCTTGGTTACAGTACGTGAGATTATGTGAATCTCACTTTCATTTTGAATATTTGCATTTCACTTTCATTTATGATTTTCATTTGTGAATGTGTAAGTAATTGAATGAGTCATGTGTTTGGAGCGTGAAAGAATCACTATATATATTTTTTTAATCAGTTCATTTCATAAACCTACATCGTTCATCACATTGTGTTTGTGTTGTTCATTTAGTCCAAGAAGAAAAGCCCACTCGGCTTCAATTCTGTTACAACTGGAATGCGTCGCCACTGATTGTCTTTACGTCGTATCAACTTGATGACAGGCAACACACGTCGTGGAGGAGTTTGCAACGGACTAAATCGGGACAGTTCTTGCTTGGACAAATCCAGCAAACTATGTAACACACCCGTTCTCTCTTGGACTTTGATTTTGGGGGCAGGTACTTTGTGAGCAGCGGAAACTGCCGCTAAAAAGGAAGAGGGTGTCACTGCTGGAGGAGAAGTTTTTGGAGACGCTCTCGTGCGGGTAAAAGCTGTTTTCTGTGGACTTTTCTTTTTCTTTTTCTGAGGCTGTGACCTGGTCTTCACACCATTGCTCTTTTTCGTTTTCTTCTGGGTACGTTTGGACGTGGCTTTTTTCTTGGGGACGACTTTGGGAGCATTAGGATCCCATTTTAAGAGGGAACGATGATGACACCTCCTATAGAACCGCTTCCTCCAGGTTTCAAAATGATTTGCTTTTTGGTCTGAGTGTCAATGCGAGGATTGGCTAGCTGCGTCAAGGCTACTTGGTTTCTCTCAAACAAACGTTTGGTTTGATGTGGAATCTGAATGATGCCTTGCAGTGATTGACGTGCTGTCACCGTAAACCATCGTAAGAATTCTTTGAGACTAGCTTCTAAGACACGAGCACGTATTTGTCGATTTTTTTCGCGACTGATACCGTACAAGGCACGAATCAGTTTGATGGGAAGATGAGACTGAAGGGACGTCATGTTAACGATGTGTGAGACAGAGCTAAAGTGACCGAGGTTTTTATAGACATTTTTTGGTGATTGTGATTGTTGTTAAGTCGACGAAGGGGACGTGTACACGACAGGCCCTCCGTCTTGGCACCAGTGGTGAAACAGATGGGTACGAAATCGCAAATAATCGGGAGTGGTGGGTTTTAAATCCACGAGTAAATAAGCGTGTAGGGTTTGAGTGGCATCGTCGTACGCATGAGTCAGCCAAGGTGTTCCTAACTGTTTGGCTAATACTTGCACTTGCGATTTATCTCTAGGGCTTTTAAACAACACTACATAATGAGCATTGAGACTGATGGTACGATGGGCTTTACTTTGTTGAAACAAATTTTGGGTGATGTAAATGACACTGGCATTACGATGATGCCCTTTGCGCGTAAACCAGAGTTTAATTTCTTCTTCGTCTTTTCCTAACATGTCGTCAAAAATAACTAAATGAGTTTGACTAGGGTCAGACACGATGCCGTCGTCATCGCCAGGAATGCTTTCCACAAGGACGATGGAATCGCCTTGACTTTCTCACAGAAGGCTGTACGCCGATTGCCACTCTTTGTAACACAACACGATTCGTTGAGGTGGACGATCGATCAAATGATATTTATGTTCGATCAAACGGTTGACAAATTCCGTTTTGCCGGAACCGCTAGGTCCGGCAATGAGCATGTTAAAGGGATGGCGAAGATACAAGGCCTCCCAACTAGTCCGATCTACGTGTTCGTCAATGACTTTGACAGTGGAGGAAGAGGGAGCAGAGACAGTAGAGGTAGCCATAGTAGTGTAAGAAATGTCACTTTTGACACGAAGACAGACAAGACAAGAGTTTTTATACTTTTTCAGGACACGTTTATTGTCATCTTTAATTGTGAAAAATACGAAAGACAAAAATACATAAAAGCCAAATAGCTAAGTACATGAATAAAAGACACATCAAAACGACCATAGTGGAATATAAACAAGTCTCTGTAAAACATTTGTGGTGATCAAGGGGTGAAATCGTAGGGGTAGTGTGTAATGTTCTTAGAGTCTCTACACTCCTTGGCACAGTCACACAAGAGTGCTCCTGGAATGGTCTTTTGGGGATGTCGATAACGGTCCTGTCCTGAAGAGAGTGGTTTTCCTCGCTCGCGACTTCTTTTTCTTCTGACACTGTCACTAACACTGGTTTAAAAGTTAGTTTTTTCACTGAACGTTTTAAATTTTTAGGATTACAAATCTTGGGCATAGTGTGCCACTTGTTTTGTCCAAGCCTCAAAACCCCAACTTTTCCAGTCACATACATCTTTCCAGTGAAGGTGCAAGTCACAAGCTACACACACGTCGTCGTACACATCTTCAGTGCCTAAAAGTTGACGAATATTGTTTTCCCGTAGAGGTTGAGAAGTATCAAGATGAAAGCGCAAAGCTTTGAGCAGAACGAGTCTCTCGTGTACATTTAAAGGTACCACTTTCATGTTTTGGGTGGTATGTACTGTTCGTAAGGAGTCCACAAGGAATCGGTTGGTAAACGAAATCCCAGAAAGCAAGTCACTAAGACACACATTACACGGCGACCCCAATTCAATGGACACATTTCTCGTAACAGGCGATCGTAATCCTCCACCGTTTGAATGGTGTCATTGATTTCCTTCCACGGAATCTGTTGTATCACGAATGATAAAGGTCGTGGCATGGTAGTCCGTTTTTATACCCTCTTAGGTGTAAGGTAATAAGAATCATGAATCACTGGGTCGTGTACAATAGCCTCGTTTATATTTGTGACTGAAGTAGTGTCCATCCATAATCAGTCTTCGATTGCTTTGGAAAAGAGCATAGTTTAAAAATGGAGAAATGATTTTGAGTTTGCGTTTCACTTGTATTTTGACCAACTCGCGGTAAATGCGTTCTCTCAACTCCACAGGCAAACCACGAATGTTCTCTTGTAAAGTATCCATGACCATGACAGACAAACTCTTCTCCTAGAGTGAAAGTAACGAACATAGTGAGTAATTTCTGACCACTGCCATTCCTGGAATCGGTCAAGAATGTCAATAAAATCTTCAAATGTAAATGGTCTAAAGTGGAATATTCGGATGAACGCACATTTGATCCAGAGAAATCTGACTTGTTTGTTGATTTTTGTCAATTTCCTCTTGTGAATTTCTCGACACAAAAGTTCTACAGTCACCCATTAAGATTTTGTTCTGGCAAGTCCCTGCCAAATGTCCTTTTCAGATCTTCTCTTGCAATTCGTTCGGTAATGTTTGAAGCTTATTTTTTAGATGGGGTTTTTATACTTGTCTAGGGGTTGTCCAACATTTGACTACTAGCCAAGCAGCTGGTTTCTTAAACGACATGGTATGCCACTCCAATGACGAGGTCCCACTAAAGGTAGGTAGTGACAATTTGGAGACCATCGAGCATGTTCCAGGTAAGCGCAATCTTTCTTCTCCCACTCGTGAAGTGACACACCACAACTGAAGCACTTGACTTTATCCCCTTCGCCCAAGTAGATAAATCTGGCTATAGATAATTCTTCGGGGGTAGGTCCTCCCAGATATTTTGGCCATTTTCCTCGGAAGGGTTGGATCCGACTTTCAAAGTCGCAGTATTCAGGCAAACGCACAGGGAACGAATATTCGTCTTTCACAGGTTCATTTCGATGAGCGTACGGTGAAATATGTAGGAGTTTGCTCAGTTTTGCATGACATCCGTAGGGTGGTAGCCGCATGGTTTCATAATGATGACATCCACCATGAAAACCAGTAAAGTGAAAAGGTGTACGATAACGAGTGGCATCACTTTCGCATCCGTCAGGTTTGACACACACAGCAGCACTTTCCATGGTAGGTATGGTAGTAGTAGTTATAGCAAAATTCCCATGATGTGGTACTGAATCGCTAAGGTCATAGCGTGCGGCATCCCTTCCATCGCAAGGCACAGCATCACACTCGAGTTTGCTCTTGCTTGATACTTACTGTTTGAAAGGATTCATCTTTCTCGCTTGGCAGTGGTAGTCATAATGAACTGTCGGTCTTGAACGTTGTCCTTTTTTATATGCTGGCCAATATCGGCGTGACCGTACGGTAAAGTGAAGTGGTTGGGAAGCCGAACTCGCTTCTGGTACACAAACTGATAGACTTTTTCCAAGGGCCGGCTAACGATTTGGTGTGTGGGTAAACGTACAATCTTGTGCGGATCGTGGGTGGTCACTTTAAAATTTCCATCCTGTCCAGACTGCGAGGCTTCTTTCAAGACGTCAAAGTTCACCAGTCGACTGGTGCGATAATTGAGAGTCAATCCTTTCACTTTACACTCCGTGTGCACTTCTTCTTGAGGGTCACGATATTCAAAGCCGTAATTTTTGGGACCACCACTTGCAAAACTTAGAATCTTGTCTTCGGGATGCTCGTCCGTCCAGGCTCCTAAACGGTCTACTTCGATGTTAGGGTGAGGTTGACCCAGACGATCGATGTAGATGCAACTGTTCCTGTCAAAATACAGCACACGATCTCCTAACAGTTCTAAAGCGTCGTACAGTTTTAAGCAAGCGTGGGCTGTCACGGAAGCCGCAATGATGACATTTCCAAATTCGTCGGCTTCTACAAAGTCCAGTTCTTCTTCGTAATTGACTAAGATCAAGTCCTCACGTCCACGTGTTTCATGTATTTGGTTTTGTCGTGAATCATCTGGAAGTAGCGAGAAGGTTCTGTCAAATACTCCGTCTTGGGTAAAAGACGGTCGTTGTGCCATTTTGCCCCATAAGCAATTCAGCATCATTTTGGCAAACGATCGCCTTCCTTCGTTTCTCTCGATGTAGTCTAAAGTGATGCCTTCCTGCTCCCAGTATTTCTCTTTGAATTTCTTTTGGTCTTCGGGAGTGTCGAACCAGGAAGGATAGCCACTGGCTTCTTGCTTCAGTTTCAAAAAGGCATTCACGTAGTCTGCGAAAATGTCTTTTTGAGTCTCGTTGCCCTTGTGGTATTTTTCTGTCTTGGGAAAGTGGTAAATTTCATACATTTCTAACAGTTGGTATCCCAGGTCCAGAGCTTTCAACAATTCCACGCTGATCCATGTTCCCGTCAAGGCGCGTTCTTCCTGGGTGTGCTGACAAGGGCGGTCTTGGTTGCACGTTTCGGCACAAGAACGGCACAAGGGAAATATCAGTTTTCCTTGGCAATGGTGAGGTAAAACGGGATGGTACAAGTACGTGGGAGGCAAAACTTTACATTTGATCAATCCTTCGTATTGGCAAATGTTGTCCACGTCGATGTGTTCCGTCAGCAATTGCGGGTGCCCTTGCGGGAAAGTGACAATATTTGCACACGTACGGATATAGAGAACACACGTCCAAGTATTTGATTTCCTCTCCTTTCTCTTCGGCGGCTTGGTACAGCAAATACGTGGAATTTTGTCCGCCTTCCGTACAAATTGTCCCTTGGGTTCAGTGGGTCCACCAGCTTGTAACTTTCCACGATGCGCTTCAACTCGGAATAGGTTTTCAATCGCTGATCGTACTCGTGTTTCCACATTTCTACCATTTGGTATCCTTGCTCTTCTAACTTCAAGCGTCGCTGACAAGTGTCCTGGTACAAGTCTTCCATGGCCCGTTGTAAAAACTGATTTGTCGTGTTACGTTGAGGGTAGCAGATGGGATATCCGTGAAATAATCACTCGTTAAACTCGTACACGATCTTGGGGTTGTCTAAGTCCCAGCCATCCATCGAATACCTTCCGATGGCCTTTTCGCCTCGTCCGTTGCGAGCATGTTGGATCCATTTGTCTTCCTTGTCGCACAAGTAATGTAACCAGCGTAGGGCTTTGACCGAGTATTGACGTTTGACAAAATTGGTCTTTTGAGGACTAATGACAGCCAGGGTGTTTTCGGCCATGAATCGTTGACGGTACACGAAGGAACACGCTTTGGCAATGGTGCAAGCTTATTTTAAAGGATCGATGCCTCCGTGTTCCATGAACAGTTCTCGAAATTTTCCACACCAAAGCCGTAAAATTTCCACGTCGGAACGACAATATTTTAACATTTCTTCCTGAAAGTCGAAGGGGTCCGAGGCGTGAGTTTGGTACCATGCGTAGAAAGCTTCTCGTTGTTCGGCACGCATGTTGTCGGGGTCGTAGTAGTGAGCCTCAGGCAAATGAGGTAGAACGGCGTGTTGATTGGTTTCTGTATTGACAAAGTGTGGAAAATATCCTATGGCCATTTCTGTCATTCCAAACGTTTTAGGCATGCAACTCAAAGGCATGGCCAAGTAACTCATCGAATCTTTAAACTGCACTTGTCCCACTTGCATGGAAATGATTTTGGCTCCGTTCAAATCCACTTTAGGACGTTCGGTACATTGTTCCGTATAGTATCTGAGGAGAAATTGCCCATCGTATCCCGAGAAATTGTGAGGCATCACCGTGGCATAGCGATGACAATCTCCGTAACGTTCGATGTCTTCTTGGCTCCATGTTTCGTCTATAGGGTCTAAGATCCATTGGGCAAAATCGGCCAGCGTGTTCTGTCCCCGAAAGATTTTTTCACGCCCTCCAGGAATCTTGCTGCAGTGAGAGCAATGACTACAGATAGGCTCTTGGATACACTTCTCGCAAGCTCGGTGAGCCACACAGAAATTAGGAATGTGAATGCCAGTCTCTTGTATGCATTTGAAATCGAAAAAGATGAAATTGCCTTTCTTCTGGTTATCTTCTTCTTCGTGTTTGGAATGGTATTTTTGAATGTAGCATTCGTGTTCCAAGTCCACGATTTGGTGACAAATGTGACATCGTTTCTTTCCTGAACAGACGTGTAACTTGGCACTATTGGTACGTATGCCTTGTCCACAAGTAGGGCACAATCTCAGGAGTTGACAAGCACATTTCTGCTGTGAACCTTGCGTCTTCAGATGTTGTTGGTAACAGGCAGGGCTGACAAAAGTGCGCTGACAAGCTGGGCAACGCACTCGTCTTTGTCCTTTGTCCAGACAGGGTTTAGAGGCCAAACATCCCTCACATTTCGATCCGCAATGCTGGTGTTGCTCTCGATTGTTATAGCCATAGTAACATTTCTCACAGTAATAACTGTATGTCAGGAATGAAGTGATACTGTTGATGGCATGGAAATGTTCATCGTGATGATAGACATGAATGTATTTTACGTCTTTGAATTGTTTGCCTCGAAACAACAGAGGTCCGCGCACATCTTGAGGGTGTACTTTCAAGGTGTAGCGTGGAGCCAAGACGCCTTGCAATTTTTGCATTTCAGGAATGCCACAGAGTGTGTCTTTGGAAAGGCAAGCTTGCTGTAACAGGAGTTCTGCTTCTCTTCGTTGTTTGGCTCGGTCCGATCGTTGAATAGTTTTCCAGGCTCTTTTCCATTCTGCCGTGTCGTTCTTGTCGGCATACGTTCGTCCCACCACGATGGCAAGGGCTAAACACATCTTGTCTTGAAGATTGTTAATTTGAACGAGACTCGTTTTGGTGCTACGAAGTTCGTTCACCAATAACACCTTTTTGCGTCCTGTCCCTTGGGGAAGAGAAACGTGGGTCATGAACAGTGTCGCTTTTCCATCGGTGATGTGAAACTTGTCGTTGGATTGTTGCACGTGTTGAATCTTGTCGATGACTTTGGAAGGTGTCAATTCTGCTGGGCTACTAAACTCGATCCAAACAGGGGACTTCAAACTGTCGTGATGAATGGAAGGTCTCAAGCGATCGTCTTCCTTGGCTTCACATTGCCGTTTCAGTGTGGTTAACAAAGAATCCCACACATCGGTGATGAACCCTTCTGCTTTCTCCAACAGTACGTCGGACTTGAAATCTCTAAACTTCACCGCGTACGTGTAGGCCGTAGTTCTAAAGTTTCTAGAGGAGCGTTTGTCCGTCTCTCGAATGTGGTAGTACTTTTCAGTGTTTACTGGTGGTGATGGACTTTGCTTTAGTGTAGACTATCTGGGTCTAGATTCTGGCTCACTCATCTCATCTTCAAAATCGCAGGCATTAATTTGAGCCAAGACTTCAGCTACTGTGCGAGGCGATAAATCACGTTTCTGCCTCTTACTTTCTTCTCCTTTCTTTACGAAATGATGCGATCGTTTCATCTTGACTGCAAAAAGTCAAATGACTATATTTGAAACGCCATTGACCCTATATATCCATGTCAGACTCAGTGTATATATAAAGGGTTGGTGCCTTCCCTCTCAGTATTCATTTCGCCCTCAAGCCGACCAGCACGATGGAAGAACCCGCACAGATCGAACTTCTGATCAGAGCTTTGCGAGGTGTTATAAGAAAGTTTTCGTTAGACAAGCCGACGGACTACTCCCCCTCCTTTCGAGATAAAAGTCAAGATACTTGCTATATCTCTCAGAAGAAAGGGTATTGGACTACAGAATGTCCAGATCGTCAAAAAAGGAAAATCAGTGTCAAAAGAGACAAAAGTCAAGATACCTGTTATCATTGTCAAGAGAAAGGACATTGGTCTTCAGACTGCCCTAAGAAACAACAGGAGCAGGAGGAGGAAGAAGAAGAGGTACCCTCGGTAAAGGAGGAACCCCGACACGTTCAGAAAGAGAAGACAGAAAAGAAAAGAAGACGAGAAAATAGTCAGGAAGAAGAGGAGGAAAAAGCTGTGAAAGTGAAGAAATTTTAAAAAAACAGAGAGAGAGTGAAGAAAAAAAGACACAGAAGAAGTCTTTGAACTTTTTAAAAAAAGTGTTGTGTTGTGTTGTGTTGTGTTGTGTTGTGACATTGAATTCTAAATATTTGTCCCAGAATAGACCAGACTGAAAAAAACGTAAGTGTTTCTAGGTTTTGATTGTTTAGAATAATAAGAACCTACACTCATGCACTCACACACGTACATCATGGAGCAAACAAGGACTTTGAGTTTTAATTGATTTTGGCAAAATGAATATTATCTCTTTTCGAAAGAAGTGAGTGGCCCTGAAAAGGGCCTTTGGGTGTTTGTTTTTTTCAAAAAACAAACTCAGGAACGAGAAGCAATCCGCTTTAACTGCCTTAAGCCTTTGCCACTGCCAAGGCCTACTTCTGGACTTACTCCTGTCAATGATTTGGTAGAAATCATCATGTATAGTAACAGGGTTGGCCTGTTTGGCTCGGGAAGGTCTTTTTCTCTTGGGCCGTAATAAAGAAGTCTGATACATTTGTTTCAGACTCCTTAACTCTGACAAAATGTCCAAGAGTACCATAACCGTTTGACTTTCACTGTTCTCCTTCTCTCCTAGACCTTGTTTCTTCTCTGCTTCTTCTTCCTGTCGTTTCCTTCTTGCCTCTTCTTCTTCTCGCTGTTGCTGTTCAAGGAGAAATGCTTGTTCTGCCTCTTTCTGCTGTTGTAAAAATTTCTCCAATTCTTCTTTCTGTCTCTGTTTAAAATCCTCGACGTGTGGTAAAGAAGGAGAAGGTGGCCATGGTGCTGGTACCGGAACAAATTCTTGCGAAGAAGAGAGAAAATCCGCTAAATCCCAATTGAAATCAACCTTTTCTTTTAGTAGTCCTGTGTTGACTTTGGGAGCCACTGCTATGCCATCGCTTCTCGTCTCCAAAGCCGGTGCACCCCAATTCATTGTCTTCTTAGTTTCAGTCATTTTTTCACGAAACAATGTCGCATCGATTCACTGCGCACAGACGCTAGCGCACTTATATAGGGAATGTGACGTGACAAGTAGCTCTCTTCGGATTGGAAGACAGACTCCGCGAAGTGACTGAATTTCTAACGTGTGTTGGGATTGGTGAACAATCTCAGTCCGTTTCGATCCGCTCTTCCACTATAAATAAACGCGGTTCACTTCATTCCCTTCACCTGTTCCTCGTCACAAGATGTGGACCAACGTAGAATCGTCTACCCTCATATCGCCGATGCTGTTCAACCCGGACTATCCCATGTATGTCAGATCATCATGGGCAATTACCAAGATCACTGATAAAGCCCTTTGGAAACGAAGGATCTATGTGGAGAGAAAAGGCTGTCTGAAGCGAGTTCTGATTTATGGACCAGAGGTTAGACGAAGTTTGAGGAAGAGAAGAAGACCTATGCGATGCCCTCTATGTTAACGGAATGGTGGTAAAATAACAAACAACGGTCTTTTTCAGGGCCACTCCACTGCCTCGAAAAGATATTTATTCTCACTTTGTCTAAAAAAAATTTTTTCGATTGTATAACTTATGTTTAACTCACAAAAACATATTCTTAACCTAACAATTGTTTTAGTCGGTTGTATAATTTGGGTAGGATAGATTGATGTTCATCAGTCTATGGAAACGAACGTGAAGGGATAAAACATACTGTACTATCCACTGATACGAACGCGAATGCATAAAACTTTGTATAGAAATGAAACAGGTGGCATGACGTCACGGTACTTGCTACATTGTTGCAAGTGTCCAATACCGTGACGTCATACTGACCCATGGTGTGCTAGTCGCTATACAAAATTCCAATTGTCGCTAGCGTTGCCCAGGGTGTACTAGTCGCTACACAAAATTCCCATTGTCGCTAGGGTTGCCCAGGCTGATATTTTGTCGCTAGAAATCATGTCGCCAGGGTACAAAGTAGGGTCCCTTAATGCTAATTCCCATTGTCGCTAGGGTGCCCCCTATTACTACTCTCAATGCAGTACGAAAGTTTGTTTGATTTGTGTTATCTACCATTCGTGAGGTTTGCAACAAAAAATTGCAATGAAAATTTTGAGCTATTTCGATACAGTAGTAGTAGACTAGGAGGCTGATCTTAAACCAAATGCGGATTCTGGAACAGAACTCTAAAACAAATATATTCTGACATTTTTTCACCACCTCAGAGACCCCGTCTCCTCCAAATTTCAGTAAACTAATAGGCTGATCCTAAACCAAAAGCGGATTCTAAATCAGAGACCCCCACCCCCCACCCCTTCCCAAAATTGGAAAGATGATCTGCTACTGTTGTAACCATATTTTATGATAATCTTTTTCATACCTACTGACTCTGATTGGTAGGATATCCGTTAACATACTGTCAATAATACGAAACTCGCGTATTAAATCGTCCATATCATATTTTACACCTCGCAAATAAGATCGTATCTGATCAAGTAATTTTTTGCAAGTGATACTTGCTGTTTTACAAGAATTTTTTTTTTTTTTGTTTCAAGTTTAGGTTCAATTTTTTTTACAAGTGTTGAAAGAGAGACATCGACACCAGATATTATTAACAGAAACGGATTTAATAATGCTCCACTTGAGATTATTCCAGAGCTAGTCATTAACAATGGCAAATATGATATTACTCGAAGTATTCTACGGTAGTATTTATAACATTCTTTTACACACCAGAGGTTTTTGTGATAAAATTTATGATATTGAATTAGAGCATGAACATTTTGTTTTGGAATTTCTTCTGAAATTTGATTGAAATCGATGATATGTTTTTTCATTATATAATATTTTATACAAAGACAAAAGTTCTGGCACCAGCAATTGAATCAAGAAACTCACGAAATTTTGTATTATTAGGATCAGCTGTAAAAATTCTGTACTTGTCATAAACATCTGACGAAGTATCCTTATATTGTTCATCTGTTAGTACCTCATTTTTCTTTAACCAAGCGTATGAGTCAAAAGTATTTCCTACTTAACCGCATACAAATCTGTTTTATTCACCAAATTACTGTAATCGCTTTCTGTTTTATCAATATACCCTAATACCAAGCTTATTTGATCTAACCTGTAATTTTTGAGAACAAGATGTTGTCTGATAATTGCATATGCGACAACAAAATTTGCTAGCATTAATTTTTGGAGCGCTTCTTTTCTTAATAATCCCACATCTAAAGGTGCAACGGGATTAATTCTTAAAAGAGATACTATTTGATCCGAAAACCATCTGTATGGGTATGTGAATATTTTTTCAATTTCATTGTAATAATTTCGTAATGACAATTGTCTAGAGCGATGAAGTGATGGTAATGGAATATCATTTTCTTCACTTATGTCGTAATAAGAATCAATTTTTACTTCCAACTTTGTTTGTTTGACTTTATAAAAAAAGTTTTCTCGCTCAACACCATTAAGATCACTAATTTGATTGTCAAAATCTTTAATTATTTTTAGAGACCTGTCAACAATAATCGGATCAGATTCTGGGTCTTTTTTACGTATCATTTGCAAAATAGCGTTTGCGTACACTTTAATAATTAACTCGGTGTCTGGTGTTATAGTAACGATTTTTAGTAGGGTTTCTTTGTCGTGGTAGTACATACCGAGATACCTAAAAATGTTTCGTTTTGAAAAACTATTATATAATTTCTTGTTTCTTTTTATTCCCATTATCACAGATTCCGCTAGTCATTCGAGAATATTATGTTTATCGTTTACTCGTCTTTTCATATCTTCTCTTTCACCATATGCTCGTTTTTTTTATTAAGTCCGATTTTATTATCAAATCTAAATTTCCAAGATCAAGCTCGAGCAATATTTTTTTTAAATATAATTTCAACTTGTTTATATTCTTCTAGACAATCATCAGGATAACAGTAACTACTTGTAGCTTCAAAATTTTCTATTGTTTCTTTTAGTTGTGGTCCTCGCATATACATAACACGAACAAAATTTTTTTCTTCTTCTGACAATGGAGAGTTTATCAATGGAATTGAAAAATTTTTTCAGGTATTTATCGCACGCGCCGCTAGTGAATCATCTCCAACACTTTTGGTGGGGTTAAAAATATTATCATAAAATTCTGTCGCAATGTCTATAAACCATTGTGTTAACATTTGTTCTGACATTATTTTATAGCATTAGATTAAATTTGATCATCAAGTGTATATATTTGAAATGCTGTTACTCCTGGAAATGGATGTTCAGAAGCAAAAACATTAACTCGAAAATATAAGTATTTGTTAACAATATTTTCTGTCGGGACTGTAAAATATTGTGCTGTTGTAATATACGTATTTACTGCACTATATAATGTTGCCCAGTGGATATCATCGTTTGATCCTTCTAATCGCCAATTATAAATTCGACCAACACTAGAGTTTAATCGACCTCGCAAATGAAATTCCCAAATAGCGACTGCAGTAGGACATTTAATTCTAATCCAAACATTTTCAACTTCTCCGTTGGTCGTCCACTCGTGTCTATCAGAGAAAGAGTAATAAGGATAATTTTCAGGATAATATGATGATGCGGTTACCTCAAACCCGGCTCGGTTGTCAGTTGCTTTATAAAGTGTTGGAATATAACCAACATTGTTTTTAGTTCGTTTTATACCACTAAACAGACAATCAACATATGCTTTATTTGTCAGATCATTAGGGTTAACTGGAATATATTTCGTAGTTATTTTATTATTTTTCATGATTATATTGCCTGTCACCTCACCACCAGATTTCTTAAAATATGGGGTCAGCGCTTCTTTTAACTGAGCATAACTAATAGCATCAGCATCAGCTTGTGGTGAGGTTGCCGGTAATCCAGTTATTTTTGAGTTGTTGCTCATCGTCACGTTACCTGTCATTGTGTCAGCGGCTTTGTTAAGTTTACTATCGTCAACTGATTATAGTTGTGCATAACTTATAGCTTGTGTATTATCAAATTTTGCTGGCGGATACGCTATTTGTAACCCAATAATTTTTTTACTCGACATGTTAATATTACCTGTAACTGTCCCACCGATTTTATCTAGTTTTTTATCATCAACATACTTCAACTGTAAATAACTTACAGCTTGTGTAGTATCAAATTTTGCTGGCGGATACGCTGTTTCTAACCCAATAACGTTTTTACTCGACATGTTAATATTACCTGTAACTGTGCCACCGATTTTATCTAGTTTATTATTGTCGACGGATTTTAGTTGTGCATAACTAACAGCTTGTGTATCAACAACATTTATTGGCGGATAATCTGTTTCTAAAACTATTACTCGCTGATTTGACATGGACAGGTTTCCTGTCATTTTATCTCCAGTTTTTTTTTAAATATCCGGATAAATCAACAGTTCCGTTTATTATTGTACTTACAGCTGATGAATCTCCTAATGTTGTTCCAATTTTTGTATAATAGCTCATTATTTATTTAATATAACATAAAATTGTTAACATTAGTCAGTTTAATATAACATAAAATGTATAACCACAATGGCTAAATCGTCGATATTAAATTTTGATACAGAGCGGTTGGTGAAACATAAACATAACAACGAACGTCCAGATTGTCATTATCTTATTGTTGGACGAACTGGATCAGGAAAAACAAATTTGCTTATGAATTTACTGTTAGGCGATAATTTTAATTACGATCGCGTTTATATTTACACAATTAATCCACAACAAGATAAGTACGAGCTACTAAGCGAATATAATAACAAACTTCGCGATGATCTTGATGATGGTGAAGATTTTTTGATTATCAAACAACCAGAAGAACTTGATCCAGTTAATCAACTTGATTCGTCCGAGCATAAGATTGTTGTTTTTGATGATATTCCGCTAAACAATGTAGAGATGAACAAAAGAAGATCGTATTTTTCAGTCGCGTAATAAGAAATGTAATTCTGTTTATTTAGCCCAAGGTTTTTATAATGTTGACAAATTTATTCGGCGAAATACTGGTTGTTTTATATTATTTCCGGGACTGGACAATGTCGATGTTAGAAATATTGCAAACGAGCAATGTGGCGACGTAACAAAAGATACATTTATTGAATTATATCATAAAGCGACAGCGGATAAATATAACTTTTTCTTGTTCGATAAACTTACACATGATCCAACTAAAATGTTTCGTTGCTGTATTGAAAATTATCTGCAGTAAGTTTATATAATAAAATGGAAAGACAAGCAAAATTCAGAAAACATATAGACAATCTGAAAAAAACTTGTTCAATCTAAAGCTGAACTTAGGCAGATGATTCAACAAGCACGACGTGGGCAAATAACTGCTGCAGAAACAGCAGCAACAGGTCTCAAACCAGTTACTGAAGCACTACCTGGAAAACAACCTGAAACTAAACCGCTGTCAGAAGAAGAAGTTAAGCAACTACAGGAAAAAGGTTTAATCAGATTAGTCAAGGAACAACAAGAAGCAGCTGCCGAAAAAATTATCGCCAGATCTGACGAAGAAAGAAGAAGATTAGCTGAGGCACTTGTTAGAAATATTGCTGATCCTGCTACTAGACGAACTGAACTAAATCGACTGATTAATAATCCACTTTTACTTGAAACAAGATTAGCAGAATTAACTTCCCATGAGATTAAAAGTTTACTTGGAAAAATATCAGAAAAAATAGAAGATATTGAAAAAGGACAAGAAAAATTTGGAGAGTTAACAGTAAGGTTTTTAAATGTTGAAGAACAAAGACGATTTTACCGAGAAAAAGCATATAATAAAATAACTGATGATGATTATCGTGAATTTTTAAAAGAAAATGATATAAATGATATTGATAATATAAAAACTTGGTCGAAAGAAAGGTATGATAAACTTATAAGTAATTTAGATAAAATAATGACGGATGGTCATAAGTCTAATGCTGAATTAGAAAAAAACTGATGACGAAAAACATATGTCTGAACTTTCTGATAAAATTAGAGTCGGTGTTATTGCTAGCATATTTAATAGAACTGCAGATGAGAACAGACCAACAGGGTTTGGTAAAAGTTAGAATTTTCATAGGAAATTTAAAATAAATGATGAAAATCGCATAAAAAATGCTAAAAACTTAAAAGGTATATGGGAACTGAAATACCAGCGGAGATTGAAAAACCACTAGTTATATCGCCAGGGGAAACTGAAAGTAAAGAGCAAATTAAAAAAATGACAGAAGATAAAATAACAAAATCCGATTACGATACTTTTATGGACGAAAATAATATTAAAGATGTTGATAATATTAATAAATGGTCACGAAATGAATATGATGATTTTATTAAAAAATTAGATGATATTTATAACGATGGAACGAAAGCTTATGATAAAATTGACAAAGCTAAAGGAGAAGATCTTAAAATATTTTATGAACAGGCTAGAAATGGTGTTATTGCTAGCAATTTAATATCTGCGGCGAATAAATTTAGATCTGGAAAATCCAAATATGTAAATTTTTATGATGAATTTGAATTTAATGAGAATATTCACATGAATAAAAAGACTGGAAAAGGTGTAAAAATATTTGCATCAACTGCTGAAATGATAGGCAGATTAATGCTGTTGATATCATCAAAGGAAGCCGGAAATGTTGGCGCTGAAATTGACAATGAAAGTATTGATATACTTGATCATTTAAGATCGGAAAATTTATTAAAATCTGACGAATATAAAACTTTACATAGCGATTTAATATAAATCGCAACGACTTAATTTTGTAAATGTTAATTTTATAAATGTTAATTTTGCATAACGATTTAATATAAACCAGAACGATTTAATATAACAATTTTATATAAAAAATGTCAACAACATTATTACTTGACTCTAGTACAGCCGCGATAGCTAACGCTAAAGATAGCGCAAATTTTTCAGTAAATTATATTCCGCCAATACAACTTGATACTGAAAAACAGTACGAAATTGGACCAGTTTCATGCACATGTTGGCATTCCATGGCTAACGTAAAAACTGGTGTTAATGATCAATTCACGTTTAATCCTGGCGCTTGGGTAAAAGTTAAACTTCCGCAAGGTGCCTACAACATAACTGATTTAAATAAGACGATACGCGAATTAATAACGAAAAATGGAGGAGTTGCAGACAATTTTGAGCTGACACCGAATTATAACACATTACGCGCCAGAATAACATTAAAAATAATTTGATAGTAGATTTTTCATCAGCAACAAGCAAAGCGTCGCTGATAGGATTCACTCACAAGAAATATGGATCTGTAGCAGAACAAACTATAACATATGATGGTGATTTACCTGTACATATAACTGAAGTAAACACAATATTAATAAATTGCTCCATTGCTTCAGGATCTTACTCAGCCCAGGGTAGTAAAGGACAAACGATATATAGTTTTTCGCTAGACGTTCCACCAGGCTCGCTCATGCAAATTAGTCCGCGGCAAGTTATTTATTATCCGCTAAATGTTGAAAATCAAATAACGAGTATGAATATGCAGCTGACAGATCAATCTGGACGACAGCTGGATCTGAATAACGAGGTTGTTACTTATTATTTACACTTACATGCACAATAGCAAGCCATTGTTTTTATACAACCTCAGATATAATGAAACAAAAAAATTTTACCGAAGAAAAATAGTTGGTGGATTTTTGGGAAATATATTTACTAAAATTATTGAAAATGTTCCGGGAATCGCGCATAAAGTTGCACCAATTGCACTTGACGCATCGAAAGCTTTTGCAACTGGAGCCGCATCTGCCGCTGAAACTGCGGTGGGACAAAAAATAACTGATAAAATTATTCAGAAACCATCGACAATCAAACAGGTTATATCAGAAATCGCTCCAACAAAAGAAACTCAACGTGCTATGATAACAAGAACAAAAAAAACTTTTATCACCAAAAGGCGAACAGATTATACAAAAATTAATATTAAAGTAACAGCGCCGTTAGAAAATTATTTATAATTTTCCCAATTTTATGTAATCTAATAAATAAAAAATGTCTGTCAAAAATTATCTCGATTTAGCAGAAACTTTTGACAAAGACAACACCGTAACAGAGTTTGAATATATTGAGTATCTCGACGAAAATTCTAATGAGCCAAATAAAATCGGTGTTAGAACATTTAATACCCGAGACGAAGATGTATTTTTATTACCTCACAAGGTAATGTTGGAAGTTCGTGGCCACATTATGACAGTAGCTAATCCGCCTGTCGCAATTGCAGCTGGAACAGAAGTAGCTCTTATAAATAATGGCTGGTGTTTATTTAAAAGTGCCAGATATCAGCTGGCCAATCAAACTGTCGAAGATATTTCAAGTCACCTGCAAGTTGCAAGTACAATCTTAAATATTATTTCGTTTTCCGACGATTAGTCCAGATCGACTGCAACTAATATGATGTGGTTTAAAGATACTGGAATTGGTACAGCAGGATCTGGTGAGTTTATTTCAATAGGAGCATTTGATCACGGTGCTAGTGCAGCTGCAGATGCTATAATTGTAAGAGATTTTCTTATCGCTAATGCTAATAATTTTGGTATAGCCGCACCAGCCGCAGACGCTAATGAAGCCGCTACAAGAGCCTCACTCATTGCTGATTGTAATAATCTTGGTATAACACCACCAGGTGCGGCTGCAGACGGCGTTGCAATGTTAAATTTAGCTAACGGGACAATTAGCGTAAGAAATGTACGTTACAATGAAGGTCATGCTCAGAGAAAGGCACTCGCAGCAGAATCATGTCAAATTACAATGATGCTGCCGTTAAGTACAATCTTCGGTTTTTGTCGCGATTACAATAAAGTATTTCGTGGAGTTAAACATACATTTATTTTAGATCGATCAGAACAAAACGACTGCCTGTTTAGGTTAGGCAGAGCTGATGTACAATTTATCATAAATAAACTTGCGCTATGGATGCCACGAATAACACCAACAGTTTCAAAATAGCTCGAATTAGATGATGTTCTTAAAAACCGCACAAACAAAATTCATTTTCAGCAACATAAAATATATCAAACAGCGGTTCCAAATACTACCGACTACACATGGCGAGTTACAACAACATCATGTGAACAACTGCCGAGGCAATTATTTGTTGTATTTCAACAGCAAGCGCGACGCGGTAACCAACAACAAAATAACGCAATATTTGATAATGCTAATGTTAGACGAATATATGCTAGACTAAATTCAAAGCAATATCCAGAAGGAGCGATAGAATGCAATTTTGCAGATCGCGCTAATAAAAATATTACTCGACCTTACATGTACCTGCTCGACACAGTACAAAAATATCAAGATGTCGGAGATGGATCTCAGATATCAGTAGAGGAATTTCGTACACTTTATCCGATATTTCATTTTGATGTTAGTAAACAAAATGAAAGAGATGTAATTTCAACTGCTGATATTGAAATTACCTGGACATTAGGAGCAGTTCCAGTGGCACAGTTGTACGTGTACGCGTTAGTGATCAGCGATAGATCTGTTACAATTGATTATGTTGGAGGCAAAATGTCGGTACAAGTTTGAAAAACTTTGAGTTTAATCTGTAATCTGTATATAATGACAAAATATATTGTAAAAGAAATATATTTGACTGATGGTCAAGTTAAAAAGTTAGCAGCTGCTGTTGCAAAGCAGAGGCAGGTATCATTAAAAGTCGACCCTAACATTTCCAAGGGTATTTTAACAAAATTAATGTTAACCAAAAAACAAGTAAATAAGTATAACCGCGGCAAACCTTTTGTTTTAAATTTATGTGCCACACAAATAACTGCGATGGCAAAACATGGCGGCTTCTTTGGTCCGGCACTATCTGCAATGGCCAGAACGTTAATACCAAAACTTTTGCCGGTGTTAGGTACATTAGGACTAGCAGCAGCGTCTGGTGCAGTATCCGGCGCAACGAAAAAAGCAGTTGAGGGCAGTGGTATCGTTCGCGGTGGTGGTATTGTTGGCAGTGGTATAAAGAAAATTTTCGTTTAATGTTTCGTTTAATTTTTTAGTTTAATGTTTCGTTTAATTTTATGTGACTGATAAATATAATGCCACGACGAAGAAAGACAACGAAAAAAAAGACATCGCGACGTCGAAGAACAACCAAAGAAGGATTTATTCCAATAGCTCCACTTTTAGCGGGACTAGCGGGAAGTATACTGCCAAATCTGCTGGGAATAGGACGAGGACTAACATTGCCGGGAACACGGCCCCGCTATATAACTTTGATATACTTGATAAGCTAAAGCAAGTAAAAAATTTCCACGGAGTTTATTCTAAAGATGAACTTGCGGAAATTCCATTACCGTCCGCTGGTGGTTCCTACGTGATAAATATACAAGATTTCAACGACGGATCTGGTACACATTGGGTAGCAGTTTATAATAACAATTACTTTGACTCGTTTGGACTTCCACCAAGTGACGCAATAAAAAAATATGTAAACAAAAATTATAAAATAATAAATTACTGGTCCAATCAACTTCAACCTATTGGAACATCAGCTTGTGGATATTATTGCGTGATGTTCATTAAACAGATGTCTAAATCCCCTGACAACGTCAGGAGATCGGCCACAGATTTTTTAAAATTTATTTTACAGTTTGACAAGCATCATTCTCACACAAATGATGAGATTGCAATTAATTTTGCCAATTTTATCTAAACTTGTAAAATTACCAGTAATTTTATCTAAATTACAAATATAACAATGTCAACATATTCTCTCAAATGTAAAACTAAAACAGAAAATATCAATGAAACAACAGAAGAAAAAAAAAAACAAAAAACAACAGGATGATGCTGAAAAGTCTTTGCGCAATTTGTGGAAAAAGAAAAAGTACGTTTTTGAGGAAATTGTCCGGAGCTGGATGTACTGACGTTTTCAGGGACGTTATTTTCGTAGACGATTGAAAACAATTATTTAATAAGTAGACGACTGAAAGTTATTATAGTAAAAAGTTATTTTAATAGAATGATATGCAAGTGTGATTGTGACAGAGATTTATGTCTCGAGCAAAATAAAATTGTCACATACTGTCAACAATGTAACAACAGAGAAATAATAGGAACAGGTATAGACATACATAAAGTAATTGGCAAATTACCAAAACCAAAAGGCGGTTGGACATTGCCAGGCCATAAATATACAGGACCTTATAATCCGCTGGATAAACAACTTGACGAGAACGATAATCCGCTGCCAGGACAAGAGCCTTACAATCAAGTTGATGAGATAGCAATGCGTCATGATATCTGCTACCGTGATATAGAACGTCCTGATAACGTTCGTGTAGAAAACTCAAAATCAGACTGTGATAAGGTAATGTTGGACGAACTTCGTGATATGAAACCGATAAATATGCGAGAAAGGGTTGACCGAAAGTTGGTGCAGGGTTTTATTGGAGCAAAATATAAATTAGGACTTGGAAAGCCTCGTCTCGAAAAGGAATTGTATGATGATTTTGCCTCGAAGACGCTAGCGTCTGAGCTACACAAACATAAAAAAAAAAGTTTCCGCGACGTAAAGTTGTCGCAAATGCCGTTGATGATATCTGGGCGATAGATTTAGTTGATGTGTCAAATCTAGCCAAATTTAACAATAATAAGAGATATCTTTTTAATGTCATAGATATTGTTAGCAAATATGCTTTTAGTGTACCAGTTTCAGACGAGACAGGAACGTCAATAACTGACGCGCTAAAACAAATAATAAGAATTACAGAAAGAAAACCAAATAGAATCTGGACTGATCACGGAGCAGAGTTTTTTAATAAAAAGTTCGAGCAGTTTTTGCTCCAAAATAATATAAAAAAATATGTCACTGGAAACGAAGGTAAAAGCGTTGTCGTCGAGCGATTTAATCGCACACTAAACGAAAAAATTCATAGGTATTTGACAGCTAAAAATACAAATAAATATATTTACAATTTACAGAACATTGTTGACGGACACAATAACACGAAACATCGAACCATTAAAATGTCGACAGATGACGCAATTAAAAATCCGATATTAGCAAACGAAAACATGTACCGCAGACATAAATTTAAAGTTGGTGATAAAGTTAGAATTTCTTTGACGAAAAAAACATTTGAAAAAGGATTTACTCCAAACTGGAGCGAAGAAGTATTTGTTGTTGATAAAGTACTTTTAACAATACCTGTAACATACGCGCTGAAGGATTTACTGGGTGAGCCTATAACCGGTAGTTTTTACTAGCAGGAACTTCAGAAAACTTCCCAAGACATATTTGTTATTGAAAAAGTTATCAGAAAGCGCGGCAACAAAAGTTTAGTTAAATGGAGAGGATATAGTGATAAATTTAATAGCTGGGTGCCAACTCGGTCGATGCAAAATTATTTATAATTTTGTGCAATAATGTTATTATAAATTTGTTCGTACTTTACAAGTACAGATTTACATTTGATAGTTTTACATAACGAATTTAAATATAATTTTCTTGTATTATCAACTGGCATTAAATTAAATATTTTAACAAAAATAAAATCATATTTTATATTTCTTTGATAGCCAGTTATTTTCAGATTTAAAAAAGGTTTGATAAGCTTCCAAAATATTTGTTGCTCGGTAACTGTAAAATTAAATTTTATTAATTTTTTTTGCAATGTAATACTTAACATTATATCGTCCAGTTGTCGGCCTGCTGTAATTTTTTTTTATCTACAACGTCAGTAATTTCATCGTTGTCATTGTTGTCGTACAAAATATCATCTTCGCTATAACCAGCAGATTTGTCGTTAGTGATTGGCAAAATTACTTGTAATTTTGTGGCGATATAATCTCCCGAGTATATATCAGCAAGTCGTTTCATTAAATCCTTTACAATATATTTTTATCTAATTATAAATAATAATGGCCAGCGAAACAAAATATCATCAAAAAGTTAATATATTAAAATTACAGAGAACTAGCTAAGGCAGTTCGAAAATGTCTGACGGGATATAGTGCTTATTCTGTTGACGTTATTGTAATGCAAGGCGATTCTGATAAAATTCTCCTAACAACGGCAGAAAAAAATAAACTTAATGATAGTGCATTTATAACATTAAAATTTGATAAAGATGATATTCTGATGTTTTGTCATAATTGCTTAACTAGAACAGAATTACGAAACATCATTAATCAGTGTATCTGAAACTAAATCTATCAAAGGTTGACATTGACGTTGCTGATCTTCTTTCACCATCAGCTACATCTTTTACTCGCCGTGAATTAATTTTATGATATTTCCAAGCAGCTGTAATTGATTTAAATTTTATTTCTTCTTCAGTTTCAAGATTTATTGAAATAACTGATTTTGGATCTTTAAAATTAGATCCATCAGAACCAGGTCCACGTCGGCTATTTTCTTTTAATGTAACGAAATCTAGGTTTTCAATCCTTATATCAGTTTTAATGTTGTTGATGTGGTCAATAACTAAACCATTAGGTATCGGTCCGTTAAATGTTTCATAAACAAACCTATACGATTGATAACCAACAAAATCTGTTTTAGTTCCACGAACAACTACAAGCAAATATCAACTATTTTGCAAATTACCTAATACTTTTTTAGTTTTTCTGTTTCGTATAAGTCCTTTGTCGGAGGTCTCATATAGATCAAATACTGGGTGAGGTTGATACTCATTTTGCAATGATAAATTTTCAATATTGTCATCAGTAATTGAATTATTTACTCGATAGATTCGCTGTCCTTTTGGGATATCACCACAGAACAAACTGTAAACAAAATCTTTTCTGAACATTTCGGTTATATCTGTATTATCTCCACTTACACTAATTATCATTCCAGCTGGTGTTGGTTTTCCTATAGGTTTTTGAGATTTTATACAAATAACTGAACCAAGTGCATTTGCAGCATATAAGTTGTACTTTGGGTGGACATGATAAGTTTCTTGCTCGGTTCCTGTCATTCTGATATATCTCAAAATTTCTGTCATTATACTATAGGGATTTTATATCTCTAATTGATTTTTACGTAATTTTCAATTAAATATAAAATATAATATATATAATGTTAAAATTGCGTGATATTGCTAAAAAGAGCATTATCAAAACAGAAAAAATTGCTACAGCATTCTCTGGATAAGACAGCAGTTACAAATTTGATGATCAAAATGTTTTAGCAAATTTTAATTCTACAAATTTATATCGTCTTTTACAACCTGCTATAGCCCAAGAACTTGCAGCTCACAAAAGTATCAAGCTAATAGTTCAGTATCATATGATTTTATCAAAATTACATGCAATCGAAAAAGATATACTTGATATAATTTTTGAAAATGCAAGTTTCGACAGAGAAATTTCAGAACCATATCTAACAGCTAAATCACGAAAAATATTAACTGGAACAAATATTGCCACAGTCGCCGATGAAATACACCAAGAAATAAATAAAAAATTGGAGGAATTTACTTCATCTGGGTCAGGTTGGAAATTTGAAATGATAAAAGAAGTTTTAATTCATGCAGCAAAATATAACGTACTTCGAGGTAGTTCTTACGTTGATCTTCCAAAAAAAAAATTAAAAACAAAAAATGCTGTATAAATGTCAAAAACAACGACGATCAATGTTTTCATTGGTCAATTTTGTCTGCGAAACATCCACAGAGTGACCACAGTGACCGAATTGAAAAGTATTTGCCATACAAAGACGAGCTAAATTTTAACGGAATAACTTTTCCAGTTTCAGAAAATCAGATACCAAAGTTTGAAAAACAAAACAATATTTCAGTAAATGTTTTCGGACTAGATGAGGGAGAAAATGTTTACCCAACGTATATTTCAGAGACTGCTACACAAAAGACAATAGATTTATTATTTTATAAAGGACATTACGTTTGGATAAAAAACTTTAACGGTTTAGTTGGCGGAGAATATAAAAAAAATAAAAAGAAGAAATATTTCTGTTACAGATGTTTGCAGGGTTTCTCTAAGAATGAGAAATTACAGGAACATATTAAATACTGTATCAACGTTCAGAGAATAACTATGCCAAGTGAAAAATAAAAAGTCTTAAAATTTCAAAATTATGATCATAAGCTAAATATACCTTTCTTTATTTATGCGGATTTCGAGTGCCTACTCGTTCCAGTGGCTGGCGCTGAAAATAATCCCAATAAATCAAGTACAAGAAAAATACAGCAACATGTTCCTTGCGGAGTAGCTTATAAAGTAGTTTGTTGCGTCGACGATAAGTTTTCATGTCCGGTTAAGTTATATAGATGTAAAGATAGTGAATCTGAAAGTCCGGCGGTATGGTTATTAAAAAGTCTGATAGATGATGTTAATAAAATTTCTAACAAATTATTTAAGACAGCTCCAATGAAAATAACATCTAAGGAACAACTTGAATTTGATGAAGCAGTTAATTGTCATATTTGCGAAAAATCTTTAGTAGACTCAAACGGAGTCCGTGATAAAGTGCGCGATCACTGTCATCTAACTGGCCAGTATCGTGGAGCGGCTCATAATAATTGTAATTTAAAATTTCATGCACCTAAGTTTATACCTGTCGTTTTACATAACTTTCGCGGCTATGACAGTCATATCATTGTAGAAGCTTTTGGCAACGAGGAAATTAAATCTAAACTAAAACTAGATAATAAGATAAAATGTATACCAAATAATTTTGAAAAATATATGTCAGTTACTCTCGGAAAATTACGTTTCATCGATAGTCTGCAATTTATGGTAGCTCCGCTAGATGAGCTCGTAAAAGGTTGTAGCACTTTTAATAATCTGCAAAGTTGCTTTGGTGAAAACTATATAGATCTGACAAAAAAAAGGTATCTTTCCGTATGAGTATCTCGACGACTGGAGCAGATTTAATGAAACTTCTCTGCCTAACAAAGATAAATTTTACTCGCAGCTAAAAGGTGAAGATGTGTCAGATGACGAGTACAAATATGCACAAGATATTTGGAATAAATTTAGTTGTAAAACATTTGGTGATAATCATGATTTATATCTGAAAACAGATGTTTTATTACTAGCAGATGCTTTTGAAAGTTTTCGTCGAGTAAGCTACAGCAATTATGGGTTAGATCCTTGTTGGTATTATTCTGCTTCCGGACTGTCGTGGGACGCTCTACTAAAAACAAGCAATATAGAATTAGATCTCTTAACAGATGTCGATATGTTTAATTTTATTGGAAAAGGTATCAGAGGCGGAATTAGCGTTATAACAAAAATATATGCAGTAGCTAATAATAAATATTTAAAAAAATATTGATAAATATCTCCAGTCGAGTTATATTATTTATCTAGATTGCGTCAATTTGTATGGGTATGCAATGTCAGAGCCAATGCTGTGCGGTGGATTTCATTGGATATCTCCAGATCAATTTCTTAAAGAAACTGAAAAAGATTTTTCCGATGTCAGTCATTTTGTTGAAGTCGATCTAGATTACCCTAGTTCGTTACATGATCTACACAACGACTACCCATTTTGTGCAGAGTCGATGATGATAGATTACAGTTTACTATCACCCAAGCAACGAGCCATGACAACAGCAAAAAATTCCATTGTTAATAAGCTAGTTCCAAATTTGCTAAATAAAAGAAGTTACGTGATACATTACAAAAATTTAAAACAAGCAGTAGATGCTGGACTAATTCTGAGAAAAGTCCATCGCGTACTAAAATTTAATCAGTCGAGATGGATGTCAAATTATATTGACTTAAATACCAAACGTCGTGCTGTGGCTAAGACCGACTTTGAGAAAAACTTTTTTAAGTTAATGAATAACTCAGTTTTTGGAAAGACAATGGAGAACATTAGAAAAAGAGTTTCGATAGAAATTGTAAATGATATAAGTCGCAGAAATAAATTAGTTAACGATGATGGTTTTGTCAGCATGAAAATATTTAATGAAAATCTTGTTGCAATACAACGACGAAAGACAAATTTAAAGTCAAATAAACCGGTTTATGTTGGTGCAGCTGTACTTGATATATCAAAGTGGCTAATGTACGACTTTCACTATAATTTTACTAAAAAGCAGTGGCCAGATTCAGAGTTGCTATTTACTGATACAGATTCGCTAGTTTATAATATAAAATGCGAAGATCTCTATGATGATATTTATGACAATAAAAATTTATTTGATTTATCAGATTATCCGACTAGTAGTGGATTTCAAGATAATTCGAATGAGAAAGTTATTGGTAAAATGAAAGATGAGTTTATGTTTGTGCCAGTTAGAGAATTTGTTGGGTTAAGGAGCAAGATGTACGCTGTGATATTAGATGATAACAAACTGACAAAAAAAGCAAAAGGTATTCCTCGTAGGTACGTGAAAAAGTGTATGAAATTTGATGATTTTAAAGCAGCGCTAAACAATAATGTCAGTTTCATTAACACAAATGTCATTAGAACGAATCTTCATAAGCTTGAAACTGATACGGTTATTAAACGTGGACTTAGCAATTTTGATGATAAAAGATATTGCAAAAATGGAATTAATACTTTAGCACTTGGGCATTATAGAAGGGAGATAATACCATTCCAGCTTGTTTAAAAATCATATCTGGACTGTCGAATATAGATTGGTACGAATGCACTGTATATTTTCAGACTGTCTGTAATAAAACGCTGCTGGTGATTTTAGTGAGTTCGTTTTGTCTGTTTAAGTGATTTCCAGTCGTATTAGTCTGTCTGTCTGTTTCTAAAGCCGTACTGAATCTTTGCAAGCTTGGTAAAAACCCACCTATTGATTTTCAGACTGCAGAGTCTCCTACCTATAATGTACACAGCCGTACAGCCGCTTCGTTTTTCTGTATAAATAGACGGTAATGTATACAGCCGCTTCGTTTTCCTGTAGAAATAGACGTAATATATTTTAGATTTCGTTTTTCTGTACAAATGTAGGATTTCAGATTAACGTTTTTCAGACTCAGAAAAATGAAATGCTATTCAAAATCAGGTAACCGGTAAGTATATAGTAATTTCTCAAACCTAAAATAAAATTTTATACAAAACAACACACTTTTTGTGTTTAGGGACGAGATGTTTTGTTAAGATATAAAACAAACAAACATACGCGCACGCTTACAAACACAAATACACACACACACACACACACACACACACACACACACAATAACGTACGCACACGCATACAAACACACACACACACACACACCAACAAATGTACGTGAACGCATGCAAAACACAAATACACACGCAAACAAACGTAGGCGCACGCACACACACACATCAGTAAGGGAGTTAGTTTTTATAGTCACACTACTCCACATTTGCACAAATTGGCAACTTGATCAGTCTCTTTTCTAGAGATCTGGGTAGCACTGAGAAGGGCTGTTGGTTCTGAGCTCCAAATGCACCTCTTAATGTGTGCATCTTCCAGGCCTGGCACCACAGACACATCGCCGGCTCCAGTCCTGCTCCCAATTTAAGCGCATGGTTGAGAGCGCAGAGGCCAGTCTTCCCTTTCCTGGATAGTGAATACATCCTCCTGTCTTCTTATATTCCACACCCATGAGGTCTCCTTATCTCCTCCTACCACTTTTCTGTCTGGGGGACCACAGGTCTTTGTATTGGTGGTAGTGGCTCTGGTGCTGGTAGTGGCTGTGGCTGACGTGGTGTTACTGCTAGTGTTGGCGTTAGTGTCCTCACCTCAGGGTTGACCTCACACAACGGCCTAAGTATGAGGTGAGGCAGGATTTTTCTTTCTTATCTTCCTTCTCTTTCTTCTTTCTTCTTTTTCCTCTCCTCCTCCTCCTCATTTATTCTCGTACTTTCTGTAATCGACTCCATGGCCAGCTCGTCAAGTATGCGCCTGACGTACTCCAGATGCATCTGAAGCTCAAGTAATTTACTAAATCTGCTCAGTTTCTTCTCAGTTGAGTGGGCAACGATGGGACTGGCGAACGCTGCAATGTATATGTCTGAAACGCGGACGTGAAGGAAAACACCCCCTTACAACAAAACTAACAATACTGACTGACTGACTGAGAAGGATTAAAGTCGCCTGTGCTAACTAAGAGCTTTTGCGACTCGTTAATGCTCAGTTGTTGAGCTTTTTAATTGGTCGGTGTTTCAGGAATGATGCCGCAAATAAACCGCTTTTATGTACGATAGTTGTACTTTTTTATTGTATGTCAGGAGGTGGAAAGGAGGAAGGAGACCCGGCGGGGGACGCCAACCGCTGATGCCGTGTACGCTCCAAAGTGCCCAGACCGACGTGATTGTATGTGAAATTCTGTCCAGTTGTGCTACTGGATGTTCCCTATCCCAGTATTGTGTGGACCACCTGTGCAATTGCTCTAAGTTTCTGAGTTGAAGATAGCCTATTTTATCCTTGTGTAGTTGGAATTTTGTGTACTAAGCGTACTTTTAATGGCGAGATTACACCAATCAGCCGGGTGTCAGCAACCCTGTGTTTTTGTGGGTTTTTTTAATTTTTTTTTTTGGGGGGGGGTCACGCATTGTTAGTATTAGTTGTTGTTTTTGATGGCGGAGGGACTAAAGGATCAGGGTAGTTTTTTACGATGGTGTTATCGAATGAGGCCTTCTATTGCCAATGGAAGTGCCTCCCTTGTATATAAAAGTAGGGGGTGAGAGTAGAGATGGGGGTGGGGGTGGGGGGTGGGGGGTTGGGGGGAAGGGGATTCTTGGTGGAAAATCTGTGGGCAACACAGGCTGGTTGTTTCCAGGATTCCACCCAGGTGTTGCTATTATATTTTCCCTAGCACCTGTTTTAGGCCCCTTGTGTTAGTAAAGGTGAGGGTGGAATAAGAGGAAAGTGAAGAGAGGGTTTATAGTGGAAAGTATTTGTTCAACATAGGCTTGTTGTACGCAAGATTCCACCCAGGTGTTCGCTAGTCTGTTTTCCCTAGCGCCTCTTTTGGGCCCTATTAGTTAGTGAGGGGTTAGTAGAGGATGGGTGGAAAGGAGAGCTTTTGTCCGGAAGTGTTGAGCCAGTGCTTGTTCGGTGAGGTGGGCCAGTGCTTGCCCAGGTTTGTGCCAGTGCCTGCACGGGGAGGTGGGCCAGTGCTTGCCCAGGGGAGGGTATGGATTTGAGCCAGTGCTTGCTCTTGTGTGGGCGAGAGCTTGCCCATGGGAGGGACTGGGGTTTGGTTTTTTAGTTTTTGATTTGGAGGGCTAGTGCTTGCCCTGTGGAGGTACTGGTCCTTCCTGGTTCTATTCTTCCGGTGTTGGAGGGCTAGTGCTTGCCCTGTGGAGGTTCTGGACCTTCCTTGTTCTGTTCTTCCGGAAGGGCTCGTTCTTGTCCGCCAAGTGGAGGTTAATATTCCAGTCGTTTTCCTGTGTTCACTTGGCTGTATTCCCCAGTTGCCTCTCTCTTGTCTTTTGTCTTTCTTGTCTTGATTTGATTATTTTCTGTCAATCGTCAATTTTGAATTGATATTGTGCCCTTTTTGTTTTGTTAATGTCATGCATGGGGGATGGGATGGGAGATGGGAGGGGAAGATGAGAGAAGAGATAAGGCATATATATATATATATATATATATATATATATATATATATATATATATATATATACCACATACATTAAAAAATAACATGCATTCATATATATACACAGTCGTTCCAGATTCCTATGAAAGAAATATACCTTGATTTCTTTCATAGGATTCTGGAACGACTGTGTATATATATATGAGAATTAATTACTAGGTCGTCATGCGAGTGTGTCTGCTACACACGAGTTCATATAACACCGATTCAGTGCCATCATTTTTTTGGTGATGCGTGCTTAGTCGTGACGGGATATGGGCTGGTGTGTGCAGGCAAGGCGATGGGTGCCGTTTACTCGCGGACCTGGGTTCGAAACTCCGTAGAGTACGAATTAAAATTCTCTAACCTGTATGATAATATTATTTGTATTAAATTATTAATTCTGCCTACTATTATCAAGCATTCTTCTATAGAATCCAGGGATAGCACTTTCTGTTCTGTTTGGTATATATTTATAATTCTTTATATATATATATATATATATATATATATATATACATTTTTTTTTCTTCGTATTAGTTATTAGTTGTTACTTGATTATGTGTTGGTGGTTATGTTAGTTATTGTGGGTGTGTGTGCTTTGTTAATTTGTTTTAGTTGAATAGTGTTGCAGCAGTGTTGTTTTAGTTTGTCGCATGCTATGTACAGAGTGTTTTTTTTTGTGGTGTTGTTTAGTCTATATTATATTGTTGGTTCTGTATGGTTGACGTTTGATGTCTTGGTCCTGTTTGCCTTTGTTATACTTGCCTGTCCCTCGACGCGATTGTGTTTCCGATTAAACTTATTGGTGTCCGTCTGTGGCGCTGTGCACTCCCTTGTTGTTAAAGGTGAATCTCGATTCCTTATGTGTGTAAGTTCTTTTTTAGGACTCGCCTTTTGGCTTGGCAGTTGTTGCCATAGTCCTGCCTCTCTTGTTGTTGCTAGTGCCCTTATGTGTTCTTTTGTCTTGGTATTTTAGTTAAGATTTGCCCGTTAGATGGTACTTGTGCCATAGTCTTATTTCCCTAGATGAATCTGATATTCAGTGGTATTTCTGGCTCCCTCGTTGTTGCGTTTGGTTTTCAATTCCTTGTGCCTTTTAAGGCTAATTTCAGGACTTGCTTTTTAGCTGGCGTTTTGCCATAGTCCTTTTGTGTTTGCATGTTGTTTTACTTACCTGTGTCCAGTTTAATCCTGGTGTTGTCACTGTTATGATGTCTAGTAGTCCTGGTTCTCTCGTCGTTACCATTGGATTTCGACTCCTTATGCCTTTTAGGTTGGTTTGGGGACTTGTTTTTTACCTGGCGTTTTGCCATAGTCTGGTTAATAGGTTAGTAGGATAAGTGGGTGTTGGTGTGTTGGACGGCTGGTAGTACTTGTCTCTGAGCCGTGGGGCTAGGCTCATTGTCATAGTCCTGGTTTATTGTGTTGCTGGTGTTTTCCTTTTTGTTTATATGTGACCATGTTTTTGGATCCCCTTTAGGTACGAGATGACGTTTTTGTAGGTAAGTTCTATATTTGTGTTCTTGGTCTTATCCAGTATTTCTGGGTATGTTGTTGGTGATCCAATGCGTTTCTGGTATTCTTGGAAGCTGTTCCGCTGCACATTGTAGGTGGTACATGTGTTGAATATGTGGTCGAGCGTCTCTGCTATTGGGCAGTGAGGACAGTTGGCTGTTTGGTTCCCTTGGTCTTTGATGTACCTTCCGAAACTAACTTTCAGTAGTGTTTTTCCTGTCATGATTCTGTTGATAATCCTTAAGTCATTAACTTCCATGTCCTTTGGGGTAATGATTTTCCTGGATGCTTCTTCTTGTAGTTGGTGGAGATGCCTTCCCTTGTTGGAGTTGTTCCATATGTGTTGCCATTTTTGTGTTTATTTTCTGTCTAACCTGACTGTAGAGTTCTTGGACGCTGTAGGTGAGGGAGTATGTTTCGTTGATGTGGAGGTTCTTTTTTGCCACTGTGTCCGCTTTGTCGTTCCCGGGGAGGTTTATGTGTGATGGCACCCAGATGAATTCAGTGGTGTGTTGATTTGTCTCGAATTCTCGAATATGTTGCATCACTTCCTTCAGCATATTTGATCTGCTTCGTGTTGCACCTGTTTCTAAGGTTTTGAGGACGCTGAGAGAATCCGTGATGATAACATGGCGCTGCTGGGTTTGAGTTTTGATCCATTTCAGTGCTTCGTTGACTGCCCAAAATTCGGCTGTGTAGATGGAGCAGTCATCTGGAAGTCGAGCTCTAATTTGTATTTGTTGTTCTGGTACCACGATTGCTGCTGCCGTTCTGTTAGGTTCCTTGGATTTAGATCCATCCGTGTATATTTTAGTGTTTCCGTATATTGGTCCTGGAGTAGTTTTTGAATGTCAAGTAGCATCTTGCAGGGATTTTGTTGTTTGGTTCCGAATGTTTGTGCTATGAGGTTGATGTTTCGGGTATTATTTCTCCACGGGGTGGGGTCCTGGATTTGCCGTTGCTCCGCTTGTATGTCAGTTAATTGGAGTTCTGCGCAGAGGGTATGGACTTTCTTGCTTGCTGGTGGGTTTGGTACAAGTTTTTGATTGAATGATCTTTCGCATAGATTAGTTAGAGCCTTAGTTGGGTTTGCGTCGCTGTGTATTGAGTTCCTGATGGTATGTCTTAGGATTTGTTCCTCTCTGCGTAGTTGTAGGGGTAGTTCTCCTGTTAGCATTTGTAACTCTTGAAGTGATGTGTTGGGTAGTGTTCCAGCACATAGACGGAGAATTTTGTATTGAAGAGAGTCCAGTTGGGATAGCAGTTTGTTGTTGGCTGATGCGTAGACCTGGCAGCCGTAGTCCCATTTTGATCTAATTAATGATCAGTATAACATAAGAAGAGTGGGTTGATCAGCTCCCCATGTAGTTCCTTTGAGGTGTTTCAGCAAGTTGATGTCTTGTTGTGATTTTTTGACGAGATTTTCTACGTGTGGTTTCCATGTGAGTTGTTCATCAAGTAGTAGTCCCAGGAAGTGGGTTTGTTTTACGAACTGGATGGGTGTGCCTTGTAGGTAGAGTTGCGGGTATTTGGGTTTTCGGTTGTTGGGACGGGAGAAGAGCATCCCTACAGTTTTGGTACTTGAGATTTTAAAGCTCCAGTTATTCGCTCATCTGGCGATGTCGTCCAGTCTTTGTTGCATCTGTGTGCTGTGGTGTCTGTTGTTGAGGTTTCCTGCTTTCCAGATTCCGCTATCATCCGCGAATTGAGATAGGTTGATGGTACTATGTAGGTATTCTCCTAGGCTGTTGACCATAAGGTTGAATAGAGTGGGGCTTATCACACTTCCTTGTGGGGTTCCGTTGTCCAATGTGTATGTTTCAGAGTATGCATCTCCTACCCGGGTCTTAATTCGTCTTCCTGTGAGGAAGTTGGAGATCAAGCGGTGCATTTGTCCTGTTATTCCATATTGGTTGAGTTTGGCAATTAGCCCCTTGGTCCATACTAGGTCGAAGGCCTTTTCTAGGTCGAGGAATATGGCCATGAGATGGCGGTTCTTTTTCCTTGGTGCGTTGAAAGCGAGTTTGATGTCGGCTTCAAGTCTGGTGAGTTCGTCTATGGTAGATCGTTTGGACCTAAATCCGCTTTGATTTTCCGTGAGTAGATGGTTTCGTTCGAGATGGTGTAGGAGTCTGTTGTTGATCATCGTCTCCATAATTTTGCAGATGGTGTCGGTGAGTGAAATTGGGCGATAGGATGAGGTAAGTTTGGGGTCTTTTCCTGGTTTTGGAATCGCTATTACAATGGCTTGCTTCCAGGTGGTGGGTATGTTGCCAGTGTTCCAGATGAGGTTGATTAAATCGAGGATAATCCGTTGCATGTTGTCAGGTAGGTGTTTGTAGATTTCGTAGCCAAGATTATCCTCTCCCGGTGAAATGGATTTCTTGTGGCAGAGCGCTTTGTGCCATTCTTGCAGTTGGAAGTTGTCGTTGAGCGGTGATTTCTCGTTGGTTATCTCCGCAGTCTGGTCCTTAAACAGATGTGGGTATTTTTGCTCCACCTCTTGGCGTTGTAGCATAAAGGTTTGGGTGTGATTACTGTTGCTGCTCGAGAGTGCAAAGTGTTGTGCTGATTGTTCGGCCTTTTCTTTGTTAGTTTCTGCTCCTGTTATCTAGGGTGTTGTTTTGGGGGTCTTACCTTTCATGGCTTTGATTTTGCTCCAGACTTCTTTCGTGGGAGTGGAGTGATTGAGTGTTGAGCAGTAAGTTTGCCAAGAGGCTTTTTTGGCTTGTTTAATTGTTCTTCTTGCTTTGGCTTCTATTTACTTGTAGGTGATGAAGTCGGTGGAGAGTTTGGTATGTAGGAAGCGATTTAGTGCTTTATTTTTTGCTTTTAGGGCTGATTTGCAATCTTCATTCCACCATGGGATGGTCGTTTGTCCTGTTTTTCCACTTGTTTTAGGTATACTTTCCTGTGCAGCGTCGTTGATTTCTTGAGAGATGTTGTTGTAGTAAAGGGCTGTGTCAGCACTTTGTAGGTCCTCTATATGTTTTGTCCTTAGGATGGTCTGGAAGGTGTCCCAGTCTGCCTTATTAGTTTTCCATTTTGGTATGCTGGTTTGTTGCTCCTTAGGGTTGTGTAGGTAAACTGTTGTGCTAATAGGGAAATGGTCGCTACCAAGTGTACTTTGTTGCATGACCTCCCATTCAGTGATCTGAGCAATGAGTGGTGTGGCTATGGTGAGGTCTATGGCTGAACATTTTCCTTTGGCCGGGTTTATCCTAGTGGAGGTGCCTGTGTTGAGTATTATCATTTGGTTGGTTCTGGCGTATTTGTCGATGTTTTTCCCTCTGGTGTCCGTATGGTCGCTTCCTCAGTCTATGTTGTGAGCGTTGATATCTCCGCAGATGATGCTGTTGTTACCTTTGTCTTTGAGTATTTGGGCAAGTTCCTGAGAGGGATTGGTGTTGGTGGTCCCTGGGAGATATATGTTGTAGATGGTGATCTTTTTTCGGCCGATTGTGAGCATAATTCCTTGATGTTCGATTGTGTTGGTGGTTGGGTTCGTGGTGTTATTGATTTCTGTGATGTTGTTGAGAGTGTTCTGTATGTATCTGACGATACCTCCTCCTTTTTTTCCTCGGTCCTGTATTTGTGGAAGCTGAGGTCGTATCCTTTAATTTTAGGTGTTCTTGTGTTCTGATTTAGGTGGGTTTCTTGTAGGCATAGGATATCCGGTTTGTTGTTTTCTGCATTGATGGCTGATTGAAGTTCTCCCTGGTTTGCAATTAGTCCCCTGCAGTTTCACTGCCATATGATGAATTGTGAACCGTTGTTAGTATAGTTGGTATTTCTCGGTCTGTTGTGGTCGTGTTCCATAATTGTGTCGTTGGTATTTACGTGATGTTTGCTACTTGTACAGCTATTAATTGGTTGGGGAGTGAATTTTCTCCAGTAGATCTTGTAGGGACCGGCAGAAGTCCTCCTTCCTGATATGGTCTTGGTGGTTTTTTTGTTTTAGTTCGTTCCTTATTTCTCGTAAATATTGAGTTATGAGAGTTGAGGTAATGGTATCCATTGTTTTTTGTTTCTCCTTCTTTGTTGATTGTTCAGTGTCATAATTTTGTGCATTCTTCTCCTTCTTTGTTGTTCGCGTCTGTTGCCGGAAGTGTTGGTGTTGGGTAGTATGGTGTTGGTTTCGGTGTTGGGTGTTTTGTTGTCGTTGGTGGTCAGGGTGTTGTCGCCTGTCGTGTGTTCGGTGTCTAGTTGGGTTTACCTTGGTTGGTGGTGTTGGTGCTAATGTGATTGGCGGTGTTGGGAGTAGTGCTGGTCTATTGTTTTTATACTGAGGGGGTTTTTCTCCCTTGTTAGCACAAGGCCTTTGTTGGGTAGGTTGGGGGCGTTGTGGTTCCTGTTGTCTACTTGATGGTGCTGGAGTTCGATTGGTTGTTGGCGTGTTGTTTTTGGTTTTGTGTTGTGAAGATCCTTTGCAGCTTGGTTATAGCTGATATTTTTTTCCTCCATTGTCTTGATGATGTCTTTTTCCCTTATGGTGTAGGGGCAGTCATCGGAGTATGGGGCATGCTGTCCTCTGCAATTGGCACATTTGAAGGTTTGTGCCTTGCATGCGTCCTGGTGATTCCCGCCGCATTTGTAGCACCGCTTGTGTCATCTACAGGCTTTTGTGAAATGCCCCCATCTCTGACAGTTGCTACAGTACCGGGGCTTGTTGAGGTGTTTTTGAAGCATTACTGTCCTTCCATTTGGTCCAAGTTTGATTGATGTGGGTGGGAGACACGAGCATTCGAGCAATATTGTTGATGTTTCCGAGCCATGCTGATTTTTAAGTTTGAAAGCTCGATAACATTTGATGTTTTGTTTTTTAAGCTCGGTTTGGATTTCTGTTGTTGTTGTGGCTGAGAGTGACCCAGGTAGCTTAATGATGGCCTTGAATCCTGGTTTTGGTCTTTCGGCAACGTGTGTTTGTTTGGTGGGGTTAATTCGGGTGTCCGTCTGAATTCGGTTGTCCGTCTTGGTGTGGGTTTGTGTTGCTCTGTGTCTTTCCACTTTAACCCTTATTCCTGCGATGCAATTGAGTTCTAGGTATTTGGCTAGTTGGCTGGTGGTGCTACACCAGATAATTATGTAATTCGAACGCAGCCTAATAATCCGGAAGTGTCCACTGTGTTGTCGGGTTAATGCGGAGGCGAGGCTCTTTGTGCTTATGCTGTAAAATGTATTACAGTAGCTTGTTAATAACAGAGTGACGTGGGGTGGGTGGTATTCGTGTTTTGTTATTTTCCCTGGTTGTGATGCCTGGTTGCGTTCCCTTGTTTTCCCTTGGTGTTGAGTTGAAGGTGTGGGCACCAGCTTTTTGTTGTTACTGTTGTCGGTGTTTGTCATTTTTGGTGGGGTAGTGCGGCCTCCGATGTTTTGATGTGCTTCTGTTTTTTTGCTTACTATTCTGATATCAGCATTAGGATTGGGTGCGGAGTTTTTAGTTTTTCCTTTGCCTTTGAGGGGTTGTTTTCCTTTGGGTGAGCGTGCTGTTTCCTCGAAGTCTGGCATGTTATGATAAGGCTGCAGGTTTTTTCCAAGTTGACGTTGTTCTGCTTGGTATTAGGCGTTCTGTGTTTCCTTCCTCTCCCATGATTTAAGGTGCTCCGAGGGCCCTGCTTCCTGGCTGTTGTGTATTGTGTAGTTGTTTTTTCTTTTGTTATTGTTGTTGGTGGTGGCAATGGTGGTGTTCTCCTTGGGGGTTGGGAGAGGCTGGCTGATGTTGTATTCAATTGCTGTTGTTATGATTGTTGCCGGTGTTGTTTCAATTGTTGTTGTTGTGGTTGTTGTTCGTGTTGTGGTTGCTGGTAATATGTTGTCATTGGTCTGTATAGTGAGGATGTTGTCCGTTTTGCCCATCGTGTTGTTGTCGTTGTTTTCAGTCTTTTCCTCTGGCACTGTTGACATAGTTGTTGCTATGGTGTTGGTATTGTTGCTATTGTTGTTACTGCTAGCTGATTTGTCCTCCATAGTTGCTGTTATTGTTGCTCCCAACATGTCATATATTTGTGTGTCCTCCACTGCGTTGTACATAGTTGTTGTTATGGTGTTGTTGTTTTTGTTGTCATTGTTGCTCTCTGGTTGGTTATCTATATTTGCTGGTGTAGTTGCTACCAGGATGTCGTATGTTTGAGTGGCCTCCATTATGTTGTGAGCGGGGTCTGTTTCTGTGCTCTCCGTGTTAATTGTTTCCCATGCTTTCTTATCCTGGATGTGTATTTTTGTTATTTTTTTCGTTGTTTTCCTTGCTTTAGCTGTGAATACATCCTCAAGTGTTATGAATTTTATGTCTGTGTGCTTGGTAATCGATCGAGTGATCCTTCTTTCCTGTGTTAGTAGCTCCCGCGCTACAATTGCCTTTGTGGTAGGCATATTTAGGAATGTGCCAATCAAGATCTCCCTGGGGGTTCCTCGGTTAGTCTGTTGAGTTCGGTTGTGGTATTTTCCATCCGTTGGGGGGTGGGAGTGTCCTGTTTTTTTCCTGTGAGTTTCTGTAGTTTCTGTAGTCTAATTATCTGCTTCCTCTTGTTGTTGTTAAGGGTGATTTTCCTCTTGGTTTCGTGAGCCATGTTTTATTTATTTGTACTTTTACCTGTCGTGCGATGATTTTGCGAACTGTTGCGCTTTGTTTATTTGCATAACAATAACAAAAGCAATATAGATAATAAAATGATGTGTTAGTTATACTATATGGGGTACAGTGATGTCAATTGCCTTGTTTCTGGAATAATTATGTATGTATAGTCTATATTGGGGTTGGATTACTAGGCGTGGACTGTCAGTTGGGTCAGTTATGTATGTTGGTTGAGTTTTGTAAATGATTTGGTATGTCAAGGTTCGTATGCTAGGAGCTAGTGGATTGGATGTTCGAACATGGAAGGGAGATTCTGATTGGTGATTTTAGCGCTAGATTTCAATCCGTTTTTATCTTCCTAGGTTGTGCAGTCTGGCTAGATATTGTAGGTGAGGGGATTGAGTCGAGTCAAGGTTGGTGATGTAAGATTGATTTTGATTGGTGGGTTGAGTATAAGAGGTCAATTCTGATTGGATGGTACTATTTTGAATTTCAATCCGAGTTCAGGTCTTTGAGTTGCAATATTGTCGTGTTGTTAAAGTGTGTGGGGGTTGAATTGGGTCTAGTTGGTGACGTGAAATAAAATTGGATTGGTAGTTAAGGATATAATAGCTGATTTGGTTGGTTCGTTCGTTTTTGAATTTCAATCCGGTTTTGAGTTCTAGGTTTTGATGATAACTTATTTGCTAAAAAATATTATAGAGTTGTATGATTTTAGACACCGTGATATAGAATTGGGTACAATTAATGTTATTGCTAAGATTTAGGTTAGTGTAGTATAATATTAATAATGTAAAGATAGGTTTCTTATTGTTAGCGATACTAATAGTGTATGGACTGGGGGTTTATTGTTATCGCTGTTCTATGATCTTAATAACAAAATTTAAAGGGGCACAATATTTCCCGTAGGTTTATATCCGAATCAAGAAAGTAAATAAACTCCTTACCTTGAATGAAGTTGTTAAGGTGGAGTGGAGAGTAATTAGCGGTTTTACAGTCACGGTTAGTGTGATTCCTTTGTCTTGTCTTGGAGGCTCCCTGCTGTTACTGCTGCTGTCTTGCCTTTGTTCTTTGTTCGTAGTCGGTCAATGTAGTCAAATGCAGTCTCTAATCCCTCTTTACTCGCTGTTTGTAGATAATTTGTGTTGTTTCTTGTTTTTTGTTAGGCGCTGGGAACTTGCAGGGCAATTCTAGTGGATTTTCTTCTGTTAGTGAAGATTTCCTAGGAGCAGTGCCACAAGCGTGCGTACCCTATCGTGTCTGTAGCCAGACTGTGATGGTCAGACTGACTGACTGATTGACTGAAGGATTTAAGTCGCCTATGGACTTGTGTGCTTTTGCGACTGGTTATAGCCCCGGTCTGGGCCCTTTGCCCCGGGCTGGGCTATTCAGTGTGTTGGAGGTGTGAGTATAGTGCCATCACAGCCTCCGGCAACGAGGAAAGGCGGAAAGGATCCCGGAAAGCAGCAGCGCAAAATGCAACCGAACGGTCCCGGAGACAACCCCGGAGAACCCCCCAAACCCGCAACCACGCGCAGAGGCCCAACGCCAAGGCCGAACTTTCGGTCAGATTTAGTCCAGTTTTACTAGTGGACAGCCCTATACCAATGTTGTGTAAGTCACCTGTGCAATTGTTCTAGCGCCTGGAGTCGTGAATTTTGAATAATTCGATGAATTGGAATTTTGCGTACTTAGCGTACTTATGCGTTTGTCGAAAGAGGTTTCCAATGTGTAGGACGTTAATCATCCCATTAGCGTTATTTGTGCTTATTCTTTTTTGGCGGTTTTTGTTTTAGACGGTGGAGCCAAAGGATCGCGTTTGTTTTGTTTTCTGTCTTCATGTGCCAAACTGAAGACCCTTGGTTTTAAAAGGGGAAGGGACTCTCTCTCTCCTAAACTCCCATAATTTCGCCTCGTGAGCGGGTTCTTGGTGGGAACTCTTTAGTCAGCAGTGGCTTGCCGCTATCAGGATCCCACCCGGGTATATGCTAGTATGTTTTCCCTAGCACCCGTTTTGTGCCCGTTTTTGCTTGTCTTGTGGATGAGCGTGAGGAAAGGGATGTTTGTAGCAGCAGGTAGAGCTTCCTGGACTGCTTTTTCCTTTGATTTGTGAAGTCGCGGGTAGAGCTTCCCTTATTACTTCACAGCTTGGCCATTTCGAGTGGGGACTACAATAGCTCCTTCTTACAAGGAGGAATTTTACCTCGATCTGGTCGGGTTTCGCTTGTCCGGAACGCTTTTGTTTGCTTTTGTGGGGAAGGGGGTTTGTTGAGCAGCAGGTAGAGCTTCCTGAACTGCTCTTTGTTTTAAGATTTCCTTTGATATGTGTTGTAGTGGGTAGAGATTCACAGCTTGTGCAATTCCAGCCCCACCCCCTCTCCCCCACGTTCTGTCTTGGTGCTCGGGCCATAGCGGGAAAGCTTTGGTCAACACTGGCTTGTTGACGTCAGGATCCCACCCAGGTATTTGCTAGTATGTTTTCTCTAGCACCTGTTTTATGGCCCTCGCCTCCTTTTGGTTTGCTTGTCCGGATGGGGGAGCGGGATGGTCAGACTGACTGACTGACTGAGAAGGATTAAAGTCGCCTATGCTAACTAAGAGCTTTTGCGACTCGTTAATGCTCAATTATTGAGCTTTTAATTGGTCGGTGTTTCAGGAATGATGCCGCAAAAACACCGCTTTTATGTACGGTGGTCGTACTTTTTAATGGTCAGACTGGAGACCGTTATACATTATATGCCTCAAGCGCGAACGCAATAGAAAACGTCCCTACGATTTTTTGGGTTGGGTAGGAACGCTATTATAGCTGATTTCATGGTGAGGGATAGAGAGAAGTCAAAGAGCATGTATAGTGATAAAAGTTTGAAAACAAACGACAGACACATTTTTTCAAAACACGACATTTTTTTCCATTTAACCATCAATTAATCAAAAACTAACAATCCAACAATTTAAAAAAAAAAAAAAAACTACCTTTGACAAGGATGACCAGGTTGTGAAATCATGTTAGACTTCCACGGATGGAGGTCATTGGGCCATTGATGTACACTACGTTTCCTAGCTAAAGATCAGAGATAGCCATAACGGTCACAAAACCAGAACAGTCACGATCAAAATAAGTCACTAAATGTTCTAAGGAATATCCAAGACTGCGTTGATGAAGAAAATACACACAATATTGTCCACACACCATAGAATCTGTGCCTTGAAATTTCACATTATTGAAGCGAGTCGTCTGGGCATTTCTTCTCATAAAGTCGATGATGTCATCTTCCAAAGGCGGTAATCCATACGAATCAAAATACTCCACACAACCATCTTTAGGGAAGTAGACGGCTACCCAGTGGGGTCCTGGGAGATGACTGTAGTCCGTGTTGATGACATAAGCTTGATGGTCTTTAGGTTTGCGATGAAGCAGTTCATCTTTCGCACGCACGACATGATTCCAAGAAGCAGTGTACGAACTGTTGTTCGAAAGGTAATAACGTTCCAAGGTATCCATTTTTTCTTTTGTTTTTTTTTTTCTTGTTTTTTCACAGGTAATGATAAGTCATCAAATCAATCCTGACCTTTTGTTTGAAAATATCTGCCAAGTAATCGTCTCTTCGCTTCGTCTTCGTACTCTGGGCCAAACGAGATTCGATGCGACGGATCTCTAGAGCAATCTGTGGAGGGCAGGAATGATCACGCAAGTCTTTATACCACTGATGCAACACTGCTTCTTAAGAGATGAGACCCAAACGTCCTCCAGATACTCGTCCAAGTTTTCTTCTTGACTCATCATCAGAAATTTATCGTGTTGAATTTGACTGGGATGAATGTTTTGACATCCATAGCAATCTTTTTTTGGCCAATTACGTAATTTTATCTGCCAGGTGTTTAGCAAAACAGGAGACTAAATGTTGTTCTTGTTCTGGCCATCTGGACATGACCACCAGGTCCTCTTCGACTTTGTTTTTATTGGTGGGTGGTTCTGCTTCCACGTTATCCTCCCATTCTATTTCCAAAGATTCTCCACCATTCAAAGAGGGATAAGAGTCTTCCATAGCTTCTAAAGTCTAGAATGACTTCTCTCAAAATATTGATTTCTATGGTATTGTCGAATTCGGCATACAAGATGACGTTGACCGTCTTGGGTAGAGGATCCTTAAACTGAAGTTCCACACGAATCTGGCCGGATTTTATTGGGTTGATATGTCCCTCGTCGCTTCCTTGGTCTGGAGTGAAATCAAAGGCCCACAATGCAAACAATGAACATATACAAATTCGCGGTGAACGTGATAGGTGTTTCCAGCTTCCTCATCAGCGGTTGTTTCAGAATCTACTTTGATTGGAATGACTTGCAGTAACGGTACAGAGGTGTGTCCCGCCACGTTGGTCCTTGGATCATTTCTACAGGGAATCTAAAAGACTGCAAAATTCGAGTTGTTGGCAATGGGTGGTATGTGGTTACCCTTAAGGATCCTGACGTATCCACCCAAAATGTCATAAAATTCAGGACAAAATGCAATGGCCAATGATTTCTCATCAGAAAATGTCAGCAGCAGGCGATGAGCCACTTTATGGTACTCAATGCTGACATTTTGTCTGGCTTTCTCCAAGGCTTTGCCAAACAGCGCATTGAACCTGACAGCAATCATGTTCACCAGGTGTTGACCACTAAAATAATAGCCTGCAGGGGTTTTAATAGTATAGATGTATCGTCGAGTAGTGGGGGACACTGGTTTGTTCATAAAGTAATTATGTAGGTCACTTTCAATCAAGTAGTGTTGCACTTTGTCGTTCAGAACTTCGACCTCGAAAGTGTTTTGATTTTCAGTGATGTTTTTGATTTGTGTACGGTGAATCATTTCGACCAAAGCCACTTCCCAATGGGCTTCGTGACCCAATTGGATGGCCTTGAGGTAATTTGGCCGCGAAATAGCATAATGTGTTTTTGGGAAACACCTCCATGGAACTGTCACTGGGTAACGTTAAGTAAAATTGGTTGTTCATAATTCCACAGTTCGAGTGTCCGAAGAGTGGCTGGAGGTCAGAGAAGTGTCCAAAAGAGGATTGCTGTTTGGATGGTGATTGTTGGGAGGGTGACTGACGTTGGACGCAAAGCTCCCGTTGTTACGTTAGTAGAGTATTTCAGGGAAGGATTGGGAAGAAGGTAACCGATGCAACTGCTCAGTAAAATGGTCAACAATTGTTTGTCTCCTTGTTGCAAACTCAAATTGGCAATGGCAGCACCTATGACACAATACACCACAAAGATCTGGCAGAAAAAGAGAATTTGCGTTTTAGGCACACGTTCTTCACACCATACCAACAAGGGTTGCTTTTGTAGATCTTGCAGAGAAGAACTCGATAAAGTTGTGGTCACTGTGGTGGTTGAGGCTGTGTTGAAGGGCATGATGGTCACTTCTTTTTATAGTCGATGACTTGCGAAGCGTAGATCCAAGAGTCAAAACTCGGAGGATATCCTTTCCAACGTACTTTGACTTCCTAGACACGTTTTCCCACTTTACGGGTTCTTTGATCGAGAATGTTTTCGATATCGTACACTTCGTCTTCTTTTTTGGTCACACGTTGTAACTCGGGCAAATAAAACGTTCATTTTAACACTTCCCCGTTCATGCCTTCCAATTTATAGACGGGAGGATGACGGCCATGCACGCGTCCAGTGACACGAAACAATTCGGTGGTCCATTTAGGTAAGTAACCTCTGTCGAAATACTCACCCAATCTCCCACCGTCAACACCCCACCTTTGTTGGGGACAGCCACAGTAGAGGGCGTACCAAACAGGCGCTCAAAGACGGTCACTTCGTTGTCGGGAGTCACTTCTTTGGGGGCACATCTGATGCTCCGATTGTAAGATTGATTGTACGCTATGACCAGGTGCAGTAAGACGTCTATGTACTTGAGAGTGTGTTGATGCGTAAAATATTTCCACATGCATTCTTTCAAGTTGCGTTGAAAACGTTCCACGGTGCTGGCTGTGGTGTTGGGATTCTCAGTGGTGAAAAAATGAATGTCTCGTTTCTTCAATTCTTGTTGGAAAGCTTGGTGCAGAAATTCGGTGCCTTTGTCGGTTTGCTATCGATGAGGGTGGAAGTCAATGGCACGACCCAGGCAAATTTGGAAAAGACGTGGATGACACAAAACAAATATTTGTAGCTCCGATTGTAGGTGGCCAAATGAGAGACATCGGCTAAATCGGCTTGCTGTTGATGATCGATGTCCTCCATTCGGGTGCGACTTCTGGAAAATTTTAGTAGAATGGGTTTGTGTAAAGTGTACGTGGCTTGTTCTTGTAGCCATCGTAGCACTTGAGGTAAACGGACACTTTTCAGTTGGGTTTTGGCAGCACGATAGATTTTCTGAACTCCTTCACAACCTGCAGGATGGGATAGATCGTAGTAAATGCTGGCTAACACATTCTCCATCAGGACTTTTTTCTTTTTTAATAGGTTACCCACTCTTCACTGATGCTACTCTGAATGGGACGAGGTGGTGGTTTGGAAATGGCTTTACGTGTCCGATGTGCCACGGGAGTAGAAGTCGAGGGTGGTGGTGGTAATGGGATGGCTTTTGTCTTCTTTTCTTTTTTCACTTCTGGTTTCCCTTCTTTTTTTGACTTCTGTCGAAGGAAGAGTGGACATCATCTTTTTAACCAAAGCTTTAAGTTCTTCTCGTTGGAGTGTGGGGGACGAGGTCAACAAGGTCGCTGCAATCTTACTAGGGATGTGAGTTGCTGGCCGTGTTTGAAAGACTTTTCGCGCCTCTTCCTCGCGCATCCGTGGGGCTGCGTCTGTCTTGGTCACTGAGGGTGGTGGTAGTAGTGGTAGTGATGGAATTTTCATCAGGTCCTTAAAATCTTTCAGGGCTGGTGAGTTGTTTCGTCTAAAGCTTTCTGGTGAAAGAGTTGAAGTCACTGCAATAGTTGACCGTACCGTTGTGATTTTTCCGTTTCTGACAAATCTCGGCGATCCATCAACGATTGCAATTCGTGTTGTAACTGGGACATCTCGGTCAAATGAGGATTGGGAGGTAAATGCGGGGTCCGTTGTTCTTGCCAAGGATGGAATTCCATCCATCGTTTGTAAGGCACTAAAGCTAGTTTTCCTCCTTCCATCTGATTTCAATGATCACGTCTGAGATCTTTTGACTCAATAGTCCTCCTTTTATCTTCTTGATCCTTTTTATCTTTGAGCCATTTGTGCAGCAGTAGCTCCTACGAGTCCTGTAATTATTGGTACTAATGTAGCATTTAGCAAGGGTGCTAACAATAGGTTCACAAATCCTCCGCGTTGTACCAACATCTTTTTCTTTTGACGAATGGGTATTTTCTTTTGGACCATTTGGCAACGAAGGTGTCGATGCTTGGCTAAGTATTCTTTCTGAATTGGAGACAAAGGTATCGTTCATTTCAAAACATTTAGACAACATTCACACACGGTATCGATGATGTCTTTGGAGGCGGTTTGAATCCATTGTTTTCGCATGGGTGGAGGATCTTTGGACAGGACGGACAACACGTCCCAATGTGTGGCAAAACGAGGAGGCAGACCTTTCCTTTTCTTTCGTTTGGGGGTAGAGGAGGGATGGCTACTGGGGGGTGACATCTTTGTTTGTTTGTTTGTTTCGGGCACACACCAAAAATGCACTGACGTCGATGACTTGGCACACGTCTTTTTATCTTATTTTTGGGGTATTTTGTTGGATTATGTTTGGAAAATCAAACTGTTTGAATACATGTTCTACCATTCCAGTTCCAAAAATGCCTCCCCTTTGCTTGCTCCTCTTTTTGTTTGGACGAAGGGGCCTTTTCTCGGGTAGACATCGATGCTTGGCTAAGTGTTTTTCGGATGAAAAGACTGTCCTTTTCTTTTTCCTTTTCCATTTTGGACAGGAGAACGACGATGGTGGTGGTGTGCACTTCTTTGAGGGGACATATTTGGGCGTTCAGGAGCACAAAAACACTGATATCCATCGTGTGCCCGAGGTCTTTTTATACTGGAATGCATCGCCACCGATTGTCTTTGTCGTATCAGCTTGATGACAGGCATCACGCGTCGTGGAGGGGTTAGCAACAAACTAAATCGGGATAGTTCTTGCTTGGATAAATTCAGTAAACTCTGAAACATGCCCGATCTCTCTTGGACTTTGATTTTGGGGACAGATACTTTGTGAGCAGCTGCCACTGCAGCTAAGGAGAAGGAGGGTGTCACCGCTGGAGGGGAAGTTCTTGGAGACACTAGTTTCCATTGTTTCATCAAATTATGAAGAACGGGTGTCAAATTGGGCTTGGCTGGCATCACCAGCAACGGAGAAGTGGAAGAACCTGAGGCTACTGGAGACGCAGTCACAATTGCTGCAGGTCGTGGTTTGGGGATGTACGGTTGCACCCTGGCCAAAGTGCCTCTCTTTCGGGTAGCAGCTGTTTTCTTGGGGCTTTTCCTTTTCTGGGGACTTTTCTTTTCTGCGGCTGTGTCATGGTCTTAGTACCACTGTTCTTTTTCTTCTGTTTGGTACGTTTAGGTCGGGGAGTGGCTTTTTCTTTTTGTTGGGGAGGACTTAGGGGGCATTTGGATTCCATTTTAAGAGGGAGCGAATGATGACACCTCCTAGAGAACTGCTTCCTCCATGTTTCAAAATGATTTGCATTGTGGTTCGAGTGTCGATGTGGAGACCTGCCAGTTGCGTCAAGGCTACTTTGTTTCTCTCATAAAAGCGTTTTGTTTGATGTGGAACGTGAATGATGCCTTCCAGTAATTGACCTGCTGTCACCGTAAAACCATCGTATGACTTCTCTGAGACTGGCTTCTAAGACACGAGCACGTACAGACAGGCCCTCCGTCTTGGCACCATTGATGAAACAGATGGGTACGAAATCGCAAATAATAGGGAGATGGGTGGGTTTTAAATCCACGAGTAAATAGGTGTGAGGGGTTTGAGTGCCATCTTCGTACGCATGTGTCAGCAAAGGCGTTCCTAACTGTTTGGCTAAGACTTGCACTTGCGATTTATCTCTAAGGCTTTTAAACAAGACCACGTAATGAGCATTGAGACTGATGGTGCGACAAACAAATTTTGGGTGATGTAAAATGACCCTGGCATTACGATGATGCCCATTGCGCGTAAACTACATGTTAATTTCTTCTTCGTCTTCTCCTAACATGTCGTCGAAGATAACCAGATGTGTTTGACTGGGGTCAGACACGATGCCGTCGTCTTCGCGAGGAACGCCTTCCCCAAACACGATGGAATGGCCTTGACTTTCTCGCAGGATGTTGTACGTCGATTGGCACTCTTTGTGACACCACACGATACGTTGAGGTGGACGATCGATCAAATGATGTTTATGTTCGATCAAACGGTTGACAAATTCCGTTTTGCCGGAACCGCTGGGTCCAGGAATTAACATGTTAAAGGGATGGCGAAGATACAAGGCCTCCCAACTGGCACGATCTAAGTTTTCGTCGATGACTTTGAAAGTGGAGGAAGAGGGAGCAGAGACAGCAGAGGCAGCCATAGTGTAGGGAATGTCACTTTGACACGAAGACAGACAAGACAAGAGTTTTTATACTTTTTTCAGGACACGTTTATTGCAAAAAACATTTTTAAAATGCAACACGAAAGACAAAAAATACATAAAAGCCAAAGGGTTCCTATGATGTGATATTGAATCGCTGAGGTCACAGCGTTCGGCATCCCTGCCCTCGCAAGGCACAGAATCGCATTGCACTTGAGAATAACCGAACTTGAATGGTGTCGTCTGTTTGTTAGGATTCATCTTTCTCGCTTGGTGTTGGTAGTTACAATGAACTATCGGCCTTGGACGTTGTCGCTTTTTATACTATTCGTAATTAAGTCTCGAGCTTGTACATCTTTCCTTTTTTATGTCTAGTTTTGTAAGTCTTCCTTTTTATCTTCCTGGACAACGGTACTACCTTCTCTAAGGCACCGTCATACCTGTACCGTAGTGTGAATGGTGGAAAGGCCACAGAAATGTAAAGACAGTGCGGAGATCATCGAGTATGTTTCAGAATAGCTGAATCTTTATAGACACATTGATCCATACGCAACCTCAGATCAGAACTGAAACAATGCACTTCGTATCCCAATCCAGTCTCAGGTCCCAAGTACACAAATCCTGTTCTAGCTAAAACATTTGAAGTAGGTAATCCTTCCCAATCCGTAGGCCAGTTTTGAAACGTTTCCAATCGACTGGCACAATTAGAATAGTCATGCAAGAAGACAAGAAAATGGTATGGTTTGAAATTGGAATTCTCAGTGGGTCTCTCACTCGATTCTTGTCGAAATCATCCTTCGTGTTGGTGGCTGTCGTCTTGGAACTATTTTTGTATACCAATGTGTCCGTAAGGTAAAGTGAAGTGGCTGGGAAGCCGCACTCGTTTCTGGTACACGATTTGATAGACTTTTTCCAAAGGCCGACTGACGATTTGGTGTGTGGCTAGGTGGTCACTTTAAAATCTCGATCCTCTCCAGACTGCAAGGCTTCTTTCAATACCCCAAAGTTCACCGTTTGACTGGTACAATAATTGAGAGTCAATCTTTTCACGTTACGCTCGGTGTGCACCTCTCCCTGTTTGTCCCGGTATTCGTAGCCGTAATGTTTTGGACAGGCTCCAGCAAAACTCAGAATCTTGTCGTTGGGGTGCTCGTCCGTCCAGGCTCCAAAACGGTCTCCCTCAATGACAGGGTGACGTTGACCCAGGCGATCGATGTAGATGCAACTGTCCATGTCCAAATACAGCACACTATCTCCTAACAGTTCCAAAGCTTCGTACAATTTTAAGCGATCATGGGCTGTCATGTAGGCCGCAATGATGACATTTCCAAATTCGTCGGCTTCTACAAAGTCCAGTTCTTCTTCGTACTTAACCAGGATCAAGTCTTCACGAAGGACGTCCACGTGTTCCATGGTTTTGGTTTTGTCGTGAATCATCTGGAAGTACCGGGAAGGTACGGACAAATACTCCGTCTTGGTAAACACGGTCGTTGGGCCATTTTACCCAACAAGCAATTAACATCACTTTGGCAAACGATCGCCTTCCTTCGTTTTTCTCCACGTGGTCTAAAGTGATGCCTTCCTGCTCCCAGTATTTCTCTTTGAATTTCTATTGGTCATCAGGAGTGTGGCACCAGGAACTATAGCCACTGGCTTCTTTTTTCAGTTTCAAAAAGGCATCCACGTTCTGCGAAAATGCCTTTCTGAGTCTCGTCACCCTTGTGGTATTGTTCTGTCTAAGGAAAGTGGTAAATTTCGTACATTTCTAACATTTAGTATCCCAGGTCCAGAGCTTTCAACAATTCCACGCTGACCAACATTTTCGTCAAGGCGGGTTCTTCCTGGGTGTGCTGACAAGGTCGGTCTTGGTTGCACGTTTCGGCACAAGTCCAGCACAAAGGAAACATCAGTTATCCTTGGGAATGGTGAGGTAAAACTGGATGGTACAAGTCCGCGTGAGGCAAGGCTTTGCATTTGATCAATCCTTCGTATAAGGCAAATGTTGTCCAGGTCGATGTGTTCCGTCAGCAATTGCGGGTGCCCTTGCGGAAAAGTGACCATATTTGCACACGTAAGGATACAGCGAACACACGTCCAAGTATCTGATTTCTTCTCCTTTCTCCTCGTCTGCGTGGTGCAGCAAACAGGTGTCATTCGTCCGTCCTCCATACAAACTGTCCCACGGGTTCAGAGGCTCCACCAACTTGTAACTTTCCACGATGCGTTTAAACTCGGGATCGGTTTTCAAACGGTGATCGTACTCGTGTTCCCACATTTCCACCACTTGGTATCCTTGCTGTTCTAACTTCAGGCGCCGCTGACAAGTGTCCTGGTACAAGTCTTCCATGGCACGTTGTAAAAACTAATTTTTAGTGTCACGTTGAGGGTAACAGATGGGACATCCGTGAAATAAGCGACCGCTAAACTCGTAGACGATCTTGGGGTGTTCTAAGTCCCAGCCATCTACTGAATACGTTCCGATGGTCTTTTCGCCTCCTTCATTTCGGGCGTGTTGGATCCATTTGTCTTCCTTATCGCACAAGTAATGTAGCCAGCGTAGGGCTTTGACCGAGTATTGACGTTTGACAAAATTGGTCGTTTGAGGGCTTATGACAGGTAGGGTGTTTTCGGGCATGAATCGTTGGCGGTACACTAAGGAATTAACTTTAGAAATGGTGCAGGCTTCTTTCAAAGGATCGATCCCTCCGTGTTCCATGAACAGTTCTCGAAATTTTCCACGGCAATGACATAAAATGTCCACGTCGGAACCACAATACTTCTACATTTCTTTCTGAAAGTCGAAGGGATCCGAAGCGTAGAAAGTTTAGAAAGCGTAGAAAGCTTCTCGTTGTTCAGTGCGCATGTTGTCGGGTTGTAGTAGTGAGCATCAGGCAAATGGGGCAGAACGGCGTGTTGATTGGCTTCAGTATTAAAAGTGGTGAAAATAACCTTTGGTCATTTCTGTCATTCCAAACGTTTTAGACATTCATCTTAATGACATGGCCAAGTAACTCATCGAATCTTTAAACTGCACTTGTCCCACTTGCATGGAAATGATTTTGGCTCCGCTCAGACCAACTTTCGGACGTTCAGTGCTTTGTTCCGTATATTATCTGAGAAGAAATTGCCCATCGTATCCCGAGAAATTGTAAGCCATCACCGTGGCATAGCGATGGAAATCTCCGTAACGTTCGATGTCTTCTTGGCTCCATGTCTCCTCGATGGGGTCTAAGATCCACTGGGCGAAATCGGCTGGCGTGTTAGGTCCCCGAAAGATTTTTTCACTCCTCCAGGAATCTTGCTGCACTGGGGGCAATGACTAAAGATAGGATCTTGAATGCACTTCTCGCACGCTCGATGAGCCACGCAGAAATTAGGGATGTGAATACCGGTCTCTTGCATGCATTCGAAATCGAAGAAAATGAATTTCCTTTCTTCTGTTAATCTTCCTCTTCATGTTTGGAATGGTATGTTTGAATGTAGCATTCGTGTTCCAAGTCCATGATTTGGTGACAAATGTGACATCGTTTCTTTCCTCGACATACGAGTAACTTCGCACTATTGGTACGTATGACTTGTCCACAAGTAGGACACAATCTCAAGAGTTGACAAGCACTTTTCCGCTGTGAACCTTGCGTCTTCAGATGTTGTTGGTAACAGGTAGGGCTGACAAAAGTGCGCTGACAAGCAGGGCAATGCACTCGTTCTTGTCCTTTGTCAAGACAGGGTTTAGAGGCCAAACATCCCTCACATTTCGATCCACAGTGCTTGTGTTGCTCTCGATTGTTATAGCCATAGTCACATCTCTCACGGTAATACCTTTATCCGAGGAATGGGGCGATATTGGTAATGGCATTGAAATGTTCATCGTAATGATAGATATGAATGTATTTTACGTCTTTGAAATTTTTGCCTCACAACAACATGGGACCGCGCACATCTTGAGGGTGTACTTTAAAGGTGCAGCGTGGAGCCAAGACATCTTGCAATTTTTGTATTTCAGGAATGCCACAGAGTGTGTCTTTGGGTATCCACGCTTGCTCTAACAGGATTTCTGCTTCTCTTTGTTGTTTGGCTCGGTCCGATCGTTGAATAGTTTTCCAGTCTCTTTTCCATTCTATCGTGTCGTTCTTGTTGGCATACGTTCGTCCCACCACGATGGCCCTGGCTAAACATATTCGGTCTTGAAGGTTGTTAATTCGGACGAGGCTCTTTTTGGTGTTCGAAGACGTCTACCAATAACACCTTTTTGCGTCCGGTCCCTTGGGGAAGAGAAACGTGGGCCATGTACAATGTCGCTCTTCCATCGGTGATGTGAAACTTGTCGTTGGATTGCTGTACGTGTTGAATCTTGTCCATGACATGGAAAGGTGTCAGTTCTGATGGCCTGCTAAACTCGTTCCAAACGGGGGACTTCAGACTGTCGTGATAAATGGAAAGTGTCAGGCGATCGTCTTCTTTGGCTTCACATTGTCGTTTCAGTGTGGTTAACAAAGAATCCCACACATCGGCGATGAACCCCTGCATTCTCCAACGGTACATCGGACTTGAAATCTTTGAACTTCACCTTGTACGTGTAGGCTGTGGTTCAAAATTTTCTAGAGGAGCGTTTGTCCGTCTCTCGAATGTGATGGCACTTTTCAAGATTTACTGGTGGTGGACTTTGGTTTGGTATAGACTCTCTGGGCCTGGATTCTGTTTCACTCATGCCATCTTCACAATCACAGGCATGAATTTGAGCTAAGGCTGCAGATACTGTGCGAGGCAATAGGTCACGTTTCTGCCTCTTACTTTCTTCTCCTTTCTTCACCAAATGATGTGATCGTTTCATCTTGATTGCAAAAAGTCAAATGACTATATTTTAAACGCCATGGACTCCTTTATATTGTTACGTATAGGTTCGTTCAAAAGTAACAAAAGAAAAGAGTGAAACCAACAAGCTTTGTAAGTTTTAACAAAAATAATTTATTTCCCTAGAAAACACGGTGAAAAGGTGAAAATTGAAAATAGGACTTACAGTTTGTGAAGACAATCCAAACATTTATCCTAGTACTGTAAATATACAAGTCCTATCACTAAATAGTTTAACTGAATCCAGGTTCGAATCTTGATGACGTTCCAAGGTGGAGGATGATGACGTCAAGTGAAGTCTTTATACGAATGTCAAGAGTTCCACGTTGAACCACAACTTGTAATGTTTCAATTTAGAGTAAATTTCCATCGAATGTCTTTGTCACTTGTATAGTTCTCCAGGGAATAAATTATTATATTCTAAAAAATAGATGATCTTCTGAACAAGCTCTCATCTATGATAAAACATCTCGAGCTCCAAAGATGTAAAAATACAACTCTTTACGGCACCTAATAGAAATATATCCTTCTTCTTGAAGATATATTGTACGACTGAATATTTCACGGGGATCTGAGTATTTTTAAACTGAACTAAGACGTCATTTCAAGCGCGCACGATGAAACGCGTGACTATTTCATCATCAAATAGCGCAGTAAACAATGCAATTTCACGTGGGCCAGGAAAATGACCTTGGCAATAACCAATAGTTTTCGCGTAATGTTTACTCAATCGACAAAATACGGCAGGATAAAATCGTGCTTATGCGAGTCATACTACGTTTTATATAAACATAATATCTCTTTCAAAAATATCAGATCCTGTGAAAACAATCATTGCAACATAATGTTATGATACAAAATTAAAATAAAAAAGAATTTAAAATTAAGACACAAGTAATTAAATTACATATTCATAACAATATCAATGTAAGGCCAGTGTTCTTTTTCTTCTGTTTGGTACGTTTAGGTCGGGGAGTGGCTTTTTCTTTTTGTTGGGGAGGACTTAGGGGGCATTTGGATTCCATTTTAAGAGGGAGCGAATGATGTTGTTGGTAACAGGTAGGGCTGACAAAAGTGCGCTGACAAGCAGGGCAATGCACTCGTTCTTGTCCTTTGTCAAGACAGGGTTTAGAGGCCAAACATCCCTCACATTTCGATCCACAGTGCTTGTGTTGCTCTCGATTGTTATAGCCATAGTCACATCTCTCACGGTAATACCTTTATCCGAGGAATGGGGCGATATTGGTAATGGCATTGAAATGTTCATCGTAATGATAGATATGAATGTATTTTACGTCTTTGAAATTTTTGCCTCACAACAACATGGGACCGCGCACATCTTGAGGGTGTACTTTAAAGGTGCAGCGTGGAGCCAAGACATCTTGCAATTTTTGTATTTCAGGAATGCCACAGAGTGTGTCTTTGGGTATCCACGCTTGCTCTAACAGGATTTCTGCTTCTCTTTGTTGTTTGGCTCGGTCCGATCGTTGAATAGTTTTCCAGTCTCTTTTCCATTCTATCGTGTCGTTCTTGTTGGCATACGTTCGTCCCACCACGATGGCCCTGGCTAAACATATTCGGTCTTGAAGGTTGTTAATTCGGACGAGGCTCTTTTTGGTGTTCGAAGACGTCTACCAATAACACCTTTTTGCGTCCGGTCCCTTGGGGAAGAGAAACGTGGGCCATGTACAATGTCGCTCTTCCATCGGTGATGTGAAACTTGTCGTTGGATTGCTGTACGTGTTGAATCTTGTCCATGACATGGAAAGGTGTCAGTTCTGATGGCCTGCTAAACTCGTTCCAAACGGGGGACTTCAGACTGTCGTGATAAATGGAAAGTGTCAGGCGATCGTCTTCTTTGGCTTCACATTGTCGTTTCAGTGTGGTTAACAAAGAATCCCACACATCGGCGATGAACCCCTGCATTCTCCAACGGTACATCGGACTTGAAATCTTTGAACTTCACCTTGTACGTGTAGGCTGTGGTTCAAAATTTTCTAGAGGAGCGTTTGTCCGTCTCTCGAATGTGATGGCACTTTTCAAGATTTACTGGTGGTGGACTTTGGTTTGGTATAGACTCTCTGGGCCTGGATTCTGTTTCACTCATGCCATCTTCACAATCACAGGCATGAATTTGAGCTAAGGCTGCAGATACTGTGCGAGGCAATAGGTCACGTTTCTGCCTCTTACTTTCTTCTCCTTTCTTCACCAAATGATGTGATCGTTTCATCTTGATTGCAAAAAGTCAAATGACTATATTTTAAACGCCATGGACTCCTTTATATTGTTACGTATAGGTTCGTTCAAAAGTAACAAAAGAAAAGAGTGAAACCAACAAGCTTTGTAAGTTTTAACAAAAATAATTTATTTCCCTAGAAAACACGGTGAAAAGGTGAAAATAGAAAATAGGACTTAAAGTTTGTGAAGACAATCCAAACGTTTATCCTAGTACTGAAAAATTACAAGTCCTATCACTAAATAGTTTTAACTGAATCCAGGTTCGAATCTTGATGACGTTCCAAGGTGGAGGATGATGACGTCAAGTGAAGTCTTTATACGAATGTCAAGAGTTCCACGTTGAACCACAACTTGTAATGTTTCAATTTAGAGTAAATTTCCATCGAATGTCTTTGTCACTTGTATAGTTCTCCAGGGAATAAATTATTATATTCTAAAAAATAGATGATCTTCTGAACAAGCTCTCATCTATGATAAAACATCTCGAGCTCCAAAGATGTAAAAATACAACTCTTTACGGCACCTAATAGAAATATATCCTTCTTCTTGAAGATATATTGTACGACTGAACATTTCACGGGGATCTGAGTATTTTTTATACTGAACTAAGACGTCATTTCAAGCGCGCACGATGAAACGCGTGACTATTTCATCATCAAATAGCGCAGTAAACAATGCAATTTCACGTGGGCCAGGAAAATGACCTTGGCAATAACCAATAGTTTTCGCGTAATGTTTACTCAATCGACAAAATACGGCAGGATAAAATCGTGCTTATGCGAGTCATACTACGTTTTATATAAACATAATATCTCTTTCAAAAATATCAGATCCTGTGAAAACAATCATTGCAACATAATGTTATGATACAAAATTAAAATAAAAAAGAATTTAAAATTAAGACACAAGTAATTAAATTACATATTCATAACAATATCAATGTAAGGCCAGTGTCTTCCCTATATAAAGGGCCAGTGTCTTCCTTCCAAGTATAAATTTTACTCTCAATCCGACCAGAAAGATGGAAGAGCTAACACAGAGCGAACTTCTGATCGGAGCTTTGCGAGGTGTCATACGAAGGTTTTCTCAGAGAAGCCGACGGACTATTCCCCCCTCCTTCGAGATAAAGTCAAGATACATGCTATATCTGTCAGAAGAAAGGACACTGGTCTTCAGAGTGTCCAGACCGTCAAAAAGGCAAGAGAGGTGTCAAAAGAGATTAAAGTCAAGATACCTGTTATCATTGTTAAGAGAAAGGACATTGGTCTTCAGACTGCCCTAAGAAACAACAGGAACAGAAAGGAGAGAGTGATTCGAACAGGAAGAAGAAGAGGTACCTTCCGCAAAGGAAGAACCCAGACACGTCCAGAAAGAAAAGAAAGAGAAGAAAAGAAGACTAGAAGAAAGCGAGGAAGAAAAATAGGAAAAACCAGTGAAAGTGAAGAAATTTTAAACAAAAAGGAGAGAGTGAAGAAAGACAAAGACGCTAATGAACCTATATGTGACGTCACATGTAGCTCTCTTCGAATTGTAAGACAGATTCCGCTCTGCAACTGAATTTTGTAACACGTGTTAGGATTGGTGAAAGAACTCAATCCGTTTCGATCCTCTTTTTCACTATAAATAACCTTGGTTCACTTCATTCTATTCACCTGTTCTCGTCACAAGATGTGGACTAACGTAGAACCCTCTACCCTCCTATCATCAATGCTGTTCAACCCGGCCTATCCCATGCAAATCAGATCCTCATGGGCTATCACCCAGATGACAGAGACAGTCGTTTGGAAACGAAGGATCTATGTGGAGAGGCAAGGCTGTCTGAAGAGAGTTTTAATCTACGGTCCAGAGGTCAGACGAAGTTTGAGGAAGAGAAGATCAGTGAGATGCCCTCTATGTTTTCGGAATGATGTTAACAAAAAAAACCAAAAAAAAAAACCAAAGGCCCTTTTCAGGGCCACTCATATGTCTCGAAAAGAAAAGATTTGCTCCCTTGCCTAAAATGTTTGTTTGTCTATGTCTCTGTCTATATCTCTAACCATGTTTCTTTGTCTATGTCTCTATATATGTCTCTATATGTTCAATTCTCTATGTCTATGTCTCTATATATGTCTCTGTGTGTTCCATTCCCCTTGTCACTAAACAACCCCAATATTCCCCATGTTAAATTCCTCTTGTCGCTAAGCAGCCCCAATATTCCCCATGTTAAATTCCCCTTGTCGCTAAAAACAGCCCCAGCACCTTTTTGACTGAGATTGCCATTGTCGTTAAACAGCCCCCTATCACTACTACCATATTTAAAAACTTGATTATCATTGTAAACAACGTAGTCTTCTGCTTGTAACAACATTTCACACTGAAAATAAAATCGAAGACTTAGATTCCGACAAATTCTGAAAAGCACAATATTGTAAGCATTGAGCCAATAATGACCAAAATTCCGACCTATAGCAGACAAATTGAATGCTATATGCATATTGAACATCGTATCTGAAAAGTAACGTTTTGAGATAGGTTGTCCAAGTAGTCTGCATTATTCAGCGAGACAGCAATTTAAAATATGATTTGGAATATTTATCTCTAAGAATCTAATTCATTAGGCAACACTTTGTCCATTATATATCACAAACAATGGAAAACAGTCATGTTCACTAAGAAGTTTGTAGCAGAAGATTAATTTTAAGATCCATTTACACCACTATAATTGTATCCTAACGATGACATCGCATTGTTCGTACCTCAGAATGTTTCATTAGTAGCTAAGGATGGGAACAGAGGTACAGAGACTGTTGCATAGAAACTGTGGAAGTTTTGATGAGTCTTATCAGGGTATATGGAGTTGTTTCCTCAAGATAAACAGCAAGTAAATTATAGGCTCAGATACACGTAAAAGGAAACAATTTCATCTGCCTCGTAATTTCCATAAACCATTTATCATTTGATCGCTGTGCTCCTCCTCTCCTAAACAGAGCAGTTTTAGCTTTTACGTTTACTTGCATGCCATATTTTGCAGAAACAAAGATCATGAAGCTCGTTTGGATTACTCTAAAATCAAGAAAAGGATGTATCACCATCTTTTCTCAATTAAATATTGAAAACATTTTGACAGAACCTCTGGAGTTTACACTCTTGATTTAAGTTGGTTAGGTATTGCTTGGAGACCTTTTATTAAACGTTTTATTAATACCACAATTACTCTCACTACAAAAAGCAAAAACATCACAAACTAATTATTCAAATACTTATAATTTAATCCAATAAAAATTGTTTAAAATATGACGATTTTTTAAAATAAATGACTGAAAAAGAAGGATATTTGAGGTATTTGTTCTCTCTGGAATATTAACTATCAGTCAAGTGTGTGAACGTTATAAAGGACGAAATGAAAATAATATACACTGAATGGATGATTAACAATACAATCTACACAAAGCACAGGCAGGCGAGGAAAAGATTTTGTAAAAAAAGTGTTTATGTCACTGCTGGTTGGACCATTTAGAATTTTAAATGGGGAAAGAGACAACAAATTGACGTCATCAACAAATTCCAGGATTATTTAAAAAACTACGCATCAGCGCCTAATTTCAAAAGAAAGTGAATTAATATTATTACAGAAATAATAATACAGGCGAGAAAGGTAGAAACCTTTTGACGCCTATATTATCATGTACGTTGAAGAGTAAATTGAGAAAGTCATCTTCCTCCGTAATTCGAACATATTTGTTCCGATGTCTGTTCGGTTAGATTTGAAGCTAAAGAAGATATAGGGTCGTATTATTCGATCAAGAACCTTTCTTAGAAGACTGTTTTTCAACGCATTAATATTTATGTGTTCGGTACACAGATGGAAAATCTAATTAAGAAAACCAAGGTTAAACTATATGCTAATGAAAAGAAATTTCACATGTACCAGAAAGACATTAGAAACTGCAACCTTTTTGGGATTTTATGATGAAACAATTGAATCGTCAAACCCTTAATAGACAATCCACTTCCATTACTCAATATTCAATTTTCACAATTTTATGTGTCAAAGTAATAATTATGGTAGTTATCTTGACCGGTAGGGCCTGCTTCTTTTAACACAAATTGTCCACAATGAACCTCATATTTCACTTTGTTCCTATACCAACAATATGATATAGTTGTATTGTGTAACAATTGTGATAGATTCTTTCAACTGAGCTGTGATTAAATATGATTATATAACACAGTTTACTTGTTCTTCCGAACCAACCCAATTTCCGCCAAATATTTCTGATATTAGTAGTAAGGGAAAAGAAGACTTCTGGCTCAAGACCTCTCCCAACTCTCCAAATAAATATAAATTATCATCTTGGAGACCCTCCAACCCCTACCCCAAAACGACTTTCATTTTTTTAGCTAGGAGATTTCTAGCCCAAATATAATCCAAGACTTTTACCCACCTCCAAACAAATATAAAATACCATCTCGGAGACCCTCCAAACAAATATAAATCCCTATCCCAAAAAGGCTTTCAGTTTTTAGCTAGGAGATTTCTACCTCAAATATAATCCAAACACCTATATCTATTTGTCACTATCAAATTTTCAAACATTATTTCTAAAGGTTAGACCTCATCACCAATTATCAATGTTTCAACTGTTGATATTAGAAATATTTCATCACCGTGATAATAGAGACTAACCTTTACTTTACCGCTTACACAGCGACGACATTCGAACAAATCTTTTATTTGCAGCTTGATAAGAAGATATTTTTTGTTGATAAAATATACATTTGACCGATCGAGATCGATGGTAAGTTTAGTATATTTTTGTTGACTGATTGGATCATGAAAGTTTTTAAATCCCGCTGATAACTTCTGGCTCAGTTGTTCAAGGTAATTGAAATACTCGGTGTCACCAGATCTGATAAGTGAAAGTTTTAGCTTGTCACGAGCTGCGGTAAAACATACACCTGATATTTCATTATTAATTTCAACTGTCAACTGTTTGCCGTCTATCATTAGATATTTGATCTTGCTATTGTAGCTATTTGTCACTGTCAAATTTTCAAACATTATTTTTTATTGTTCACACAAAATTTCATACCTAGTCATCGAATATAATATCGAGTATAGATCTGTTATCGCGACAGTACCCAAATGCAAATGTATCTACTCCATTTTCGCAATAACGTTTGTCATCAAAATTACTTAAACCGCGCTTGATAATGACATCTGTTTCGAGTTTATGATGATTTGTTCGAATAGCCATTGCTCTTATAAAACTAATGCCGCCGTCAAGTGCGTACTTGTAATCATCAAATTTCATAAACTTTTTGACAAAATCGCGAGGCAGACCTTTTGCTTTCTTCGTTTTTTTATTATTGTCTAGCAATACAGCGTACATTTTGCTGCGCAATCCAATAAAGTATTTGATGATGCTCGAGTTCATTTCATCTTTGAACTTACCAATAACCTTTTTATTTGTGTCATCATGAAATTTTCTGTCACGAGGGTAATCGGAAAGATCAAACAGATGTCGATTATCGTATATATCCTGATAGACGTCCTCACATTCGATTTCATACACGAGCGAGTCGGTATCAGTAAACAATAGTCTACTTGACGGCCACTGATTTTTAACAAAATTGTAATGAAAATCGTACATGAGCCACTTTGATAAATCTAACACGGAAGCTCCAACGTAAATTGGCTTATTTAGTTTTAGATTTGTTTTTCTTCTTTGTATCGCGACAAGATTTTCATTAAAAATTTTCATACTAACAAAATCATCGTCTGACACAAGTTTATGTCGACGGTTGATATCATTAACTAGCTCGATATTTACTCGTTTTGTAATATTTTCCATCGTCTTACCAAACACGGAGTTGTTCATAATCTTAAAGAAGTTTTTTTCAAAATCGGTTTCCGCTACAGCTCTTCTCGAAGTGTTTAAGTTAATAGAACCTTTCATCCACGGCGACTGATTAAACTTTAAAACTCTATGAACTTTCCTCAACACAAGACCAGCATCTACTGCTTGTTTTAAAACTTTATAATGCAAAACATAATTTTTCTTATCGAGTAAATTTGGTACTAGTCTTTTTACCATAGAATTTTGTCTTGGTGATGCTGTCGCTTGTTGTTCTTGAGATAACAAACTATAATTAATTATCATTGATTCCGCACAGAAAGGATAATCGTTGTGTAAATTGTGTAGCGAAGTTGGATAATCGAGATCAACTTCAACGAAATACGAAACATCGTCTGGTATCTTTTTTTCTGTCTCCGATAGAAATTGTTCAGGTGTAATTCAACGAAATCCACCCAAGGGCATTGGTTCGGCCATAGAATAATCGTATAAATTATTAAAATCTAGATAAATTGTATACTTCGAAGGAAGCTTAGGATTGTGCTCTTTCAGGTATTTGTTGTTTGCTTCAGCATATTTCTTTGTTATAACGCTAATACCGCCTCTGATACCTTTTTCGATAAAATTGAACATATCAACGTCAGTCAGTAATTCTAACTTTACTTTACTAAACTTTAACAGAGCATCCCAAGATAACCCAGGGGAAGAGTAATACCAGCAAGGATCTAGTCCGTAATTGTTATAACTCACTTTTCGAAAACTTTCAAAAACATCTGCTAGTAGTAATACATCTGTTTTCAAATATAAATCATGATAATCGCCAAACGTCTTGCAATCAAATTCTTTCCCAATATCTTGCGCGTATTTGTACTCGTTATCAGTTATACTTTCATTTTTGAGTTGCGAATAAAATTTATCCTTGTCAGGTAGCGAGGTTTCATCAAATTTACTCCAATTGTTAAGGTACTCATACGGAAATACTCCTTTTCTGGTCAATAGATTAAATTTATCTCCAAAATCAGTCTCGTAGGTTATCGAACTCACTACAACCTTTTACCAGCTCATCTAACGATGCTGCCATAAACTGTAGGCTGTCAATAAAACGCAACTTACCTAGCGTAACCGACATATACTTTTCAAAATTATTTGGAATACACTTGATTACGTTATCGAGTTTTAGACGAGATATTGTTTCAGGTTCACCAAAAGCTTCTACGATAATGTGACTATCATACCCTCTGAAATTGTGGAGAACAACTGGAATAAAATCTGGAGCATGAAACCTTAAATTACATTTATCATGAGCCGCTCCACGATATTGCCCGATCAAATGACAATAGTCACGTACTTTTTTATTATCAGAAACGTCAAAAGCTTTTTCGCAAATATGACAAAATTTTGCTTGCTCGTGATCGGATTCTTGTTGAGATGTTAGTTTTATCATTGGAGTTATTCTTTTTAAGCGATTAAATATATCATCAACTTCGCTAATTAACTGCTTGAGAAGCCAAACAGCTGGATTTTGACCGCGATATAATTTGATTGGTTTGGATAAACTCGATTCAGTGCAACAAACTACCTTATATGCTACTCCGCATGGAACATGATTTTGAGTTTTTCTTGTACTCGATTGGTTAGGATTATTTTCTACTCCAAGTACAGGCTGAAGTAAGCATTCGAAATCAGCGTATATAACGAAAGGAATTTTTAGTTTGTGATTATTATTGACAAACTGTAATAAACTATTTTCTTTGGACGGCATTGTTATTCGTTGTAGGTCATTACAATAATGCAAATGCTTTTGTAATTTTTAATTGTCAGAGCAACCGTGCAAGCAGCGATAACAGAAGAACTTTTTGTTGTTTTGTTTACTATACTGTCTGCCAACGAGTCCATTAAAGTTTTTAATCTAAACGTAATGATTCTTATAAAACAGCAAGTTTATTGTCGATTGCGAAGCTTTTTCTGAAATATATCTCGGATAGACGTTTTCTTTTTCATCTAGTCCGAAAACATTTATTGAAACATTATTTTGCTTTTCAAATTTTGGTATTTGATTTTCTGCAACTGGAAAGTCGATGCCATTAAAATTTAATTTTAATACGTGACTAAAATACTTGTCAACGCGATCAGCATTTTTTTCTGCTGGAAATAGCGCAGAAAGAATAGCCCACTGAAAACATCTATTATCGAGGTTTTTGACGTTTATACAGCATTTTTTATTTTTTATTTTTTGTGGTAGATAAGTTTTCAATATTGTCAGTATACCCAGCGCCATCGACGCCGCTACCGCGTAATACGTTATATTTTATTGTGTGAAATAAAATTTCAGTAATAATTTCAAACTTCCAACCCGAACCCGATTCGGTAAATTCTTCTATCTTTTTCCAAATTTTCTGGTGTATTTCATTAGCTAACGATGAAAGATTAGTCCCAAGCAAAACACGCCTTGATTTTGCATTAATGTAAGGGTCTGCGATTTCCTCGCTAGTCCCAAGTAGCTTTGAAAATATAACGTGATATTGCACTAATATTCTCAGACCCTTATGTTTTTCAAGTTCACGTTTTACAGTTGTCTCTAGCAAATGATAGAGATTTGTTGCAGTGAAATTTACCAGTACGATTTGTTTATCGAACCGATAACTGTTGTCAAATCCTGTAAAAGCAGTCGCTATTTTTTCAGGTTCTCCCATAAGGCTTTTCTTGGCTATATCGCGCAATTTCAGCATTGTTATATAATAGTGTAATATCATATCTCTAATTAATTGTTCGATCGATAACTCACCGCACGCCAGTTGAAAAATCAATTAGAGATATAAAATGCTTATAGAAATAATGACACAAAATCTGACAAACGCAAACGAGCAAAAGTATTATTACGTTCACCCCAAGTACAACTTGTACGCTGGTAATATGTTAGGGTCGGTGATACATATGAAATACGGACAACAGATTGGTAAAGCAACGGCAGCAGGTCATAAGATTAGCGTTAAAGGTGATAATGCTGAGAGAACAGAAATATTAAAGACAGATTTTATTTACACTTTGCTCTGTGACGAAATTCCAGAAGGACAACGTGTATATCATGTCAACGGCGCGGTCACTGATGACAATATTGAAAACTTATCTTTACAAAGTGAGTTTCAGCCGCATCCGGTATTTGATTTATACGAGCCAAATGATAAGGGAATTATTCAAAGAAGAAAAACTAAAACGGTTGTTGGTTTTATGAATAATATGGGGTATCTCACGATAGCTGTCAGAGGAACATTAACCGATCAAATTGGTTATCTCAGCCATCGTTTTGTTTATGAAACGTTTAACGGACCTCTACCCTATGGTTTGGTTATTAATCACATCAATAACGTAAAGACTGACAATCGACTGGAAAATTTAGAACTAGATACCCAGCAGGAAAATGTGAGAAAAGGACGAGGTGGTGGTATTAATTTTAGATGTCCAGTAAAACCTGTTGTTTCATTTAATCTCGAAACAGATGAGGAAATCAAATTTAAATCGATTACAGCTGCGGCAAAACATTTTGATATTAATCCCAGGGCAGTAAAATTTGTTGCCGATGGAATAATAAGATCAGCTTTTTCAAGCGAACATAATGCTACGATTATCTTTAGATATAATGATTAAATATATTTGCTAGCTTCTTTTTGGTTAATCAATGATGAGCAAACGCTATAATATCATCTTTATCAAATTTCAGCGTCATTATTGCGCTATCGTTAAGTTTATTTTTTCTGCTGCTGTTAGTAATATCCTATCATTTTCGCCTTGCGTAACAATAACGTCAACGGAATAAGCATTATACCCTAACAAACATTTTCTTACTGCTGCGGCTAGTTCGTTATAATTTAATATAATAACTCTTTGGTGATATTTTACCTCAGGAGATTTCATCTCTGTAGTCATCTTATAACAATAAATTAAATAAAAAAAATATATTATAATATGGATTTAATGAAACGACTTGCTGATATTTACGCCAGCGATTGCGAGCAAGATGCTGTCTTAAGAAATTTTACCCACGATTGTATCGCGAACGATAAGTCGGTTGGTTATAGAGAGAATGACATTTTATTTAACAACGACGAACAAAATGAGATTGTAGGTGTAGTTGATAAAAAAAAATTACAGCAGACCGACAACTGGTCGATATAACGTAAAATATCATATTACCAAAAAAATTTTGAAATTTAATTTTACAGCAGGTGAGAATCAATCGTTTTGGCGGCTGATAAAACCTTTTTAAACATCAAAATTCCAGACCGACAGAAAAATATAAAATTCGATTTTATATTTGGCAAGATTTTTAACTTAATGACGATCTCTGACGATCGCAGACAATATCTAATATCGTTATGTAAACCAGTAAAATGTAAATCTATCAAACGTAAGTACGAGGAAATCTACAGAAACATTATTTCATAATTTGTTTGGTTGGGATCCAACTATTAAATTTATTGCTATACCCGCGTCACTTAACTAAACTTTTGTCGCCGCGTTTCCTATAACTTTTTCGATAACGAAAACATCTTGTTCAGTTTTCTGAAGCTCCTGCTCGTAAAAACTGCCAGTTATAGGTTCACCTAATAAATCTTTTAACGAGTATGTTACAGGTATTGTTAAAAGTACTTTATCAACGACAAATACTTCTTCGCCCCAGTTTGGAGTAAATCCCTTCTCGAACACCTTTTTCGTCAGAGAAATTCTAACTCGATCACCTACTTTAAATTTATGTCTGCGGTACATATTTTCGCTCGCCAATATTGGATTTTTAATTGCGTCATTTGGTGACATTTTGATAGTTCGATGTTTTGTGTTATTGTATTTGTCAACGATTTGAGAAAGATCATCGATATACCTGTTTGTGTTTTTAGCTGTCAAATGTTTATGTATCAGCTCGTTTAACGTGCGATTAAATCGCTCGACGACAACGCTTTTACCTTCGTTTCCTGTAACATATTTTTTGATATTATTTTGTTCTAAAAACTGCTCAAATTTTTTATTGAAAAACTCCGCTCCGTGATCAGTCCAGATTCTGTTCGGTTTTCTTTCAGTACTTGTTATTATTTGTTTTAACGCATCAGTTATCGACGTCCCTGTTTTATCCGAAACTGACACACTAAAAGCATATTTGCTGAAAATATCTATGACATTAGACAAGTATCTTTTTGGAGAGCCGTCAGCTCCAAAGTTAAACTGGGCAAGATTTGACACATCAACTAAATCTATCGCCCAGACATCATCAACGACATTTGCGACAACCTTACGTCGCGGAAACTTTTTTTTTAGGTTTGTGAAGTTCTGACGCTAGCGTCTTCGCTGCAAGATCATCGTATAATTCTTTCCCGAGTCGAGGCTTTCCAAGCCCGAGTTTGCATTTTGCTCCAATAAAACCCTGCACCAGCCTTCTATCAACACGTTCTCGCATATTTATCGGTTTCATATCACGAAGTTCGTCTAACATTACTTTATCACAACCAGCCTTATCTTGTTCGTTGTCCCTATAGCAGATATCATGGCGCATTGCTATTGCATCAACTTGATTATAAGGCTCTTGTCCTGGCAGCGGATTATCGTTCTCGTCGAGTTGTTTATCAAGAGGATTATAAGGTCCAGTATATTTATGACCTGGCAAGGTCCAACCGCGACTCGGTACGAGTCGTTTTGGTAATTTGCCAATAATTTTGTGAATGTCAATTCCGCTGCCAATTACCTCACGACGATTGCATGATTTACAGTATGTGACGATTTTATCTTGTTCGATACAAAGATCTTTATCACAATCACAATTACATTTCATTTTATTTTATTTTGTCTAAAAAAAATTGTTATAAGAAAGAGAAAATCAATTAATCATCAATCAGAACAATTTTATCCACACGAGATCCTAACGTCTCCGCTACTTGTGTTTTCAGAAACATACTTTTCTTTCTACCACAAAAAACACAAATACTTTTTAGCATTATTCTATTATTTTTTGTTTTTTCCGTCGTCTTATCCTTATTTTCTGTTTTAGTTCTACATTGGAGACAGTATGTTGACATTTTTATATTTGTAATTTAGATAAAATTACTAGTAAGCTTTACAAAAATGAACTGCAATCTCATCGTTTGCGTAAGAAGGTTGCTTATCAAATTGTAAAATAAACTTTAAAAAATCTGAATCCAATGACATCTGTCGGACAAACATTATACAATAATAACCACAAGCAGATGTTCCGATCGGCTGTAGTTGATTAGATGAATAATTTATTTTTTTAAATTTTTTAAAAATATATCTTTTTATGAGATCGCTCGGAGGAAGTCCGAACGAATCAAAATAATTATTATCATAGACAGCAACCCAGTGAGTGCCGGATCCATCATTGAAGTTTTGTATATTTACAATACACGAACCATCTGCTGGTACGTCATCGAGTTCGTCCTTAGAAAATACTCCGCGAAATCCGACGTCATTCAATTTTTCAATGATATCAAAATTATTTAACGGCAACGACGACGAAGTCGTTATCAACGGCGTCTGGTGCCTGGTAGAGTCATTCCACGTCCGATTCCTAGTAGGTTCGGAAGAAGACTTCCGGCTAATCCCGCTAGTAGTGGAGCTATTGGAATAAATCCTCCTTGTTTTGTTCGATTGCGTTTTGTTGTTTTCTTTTTTTTTCGCCGATCTTGTTTTTCTCGACGACTTTGTCGTTGGCGCTGACATTTATTTTTTATTGTTACATAAAACTAACGATAGATTTGTTTGATTCCACTACCTTCAACTGCTTTATTCGTTGCGTCAGATACTGCCCCTGACGCAGCAGCTAGTCCAAGTGTTCCTAGTACTGGCAAAATTTTTGGTAATATTGTGCTAGATATCACAGAGAGTGCTGGTCCAAAAAATCCGCCGTCGACCGCATAGCGGTTGGACATTGCTGTTACTTGCGAAACAGATAGTTTAAGAACAAACGGTTTTCCTTCGATCGCTTTGCGATTGAGTTTATCGTTTTGCTGCCGCGTTAGCATTAATTTCACCGCTGTTTTGTTTGAAGTCGTCGGAGACAAAGTCTCCGGAGATATCATTAAAGAAACAGAACGGCGTTTAGCAACAGCTGCTGATAATTTTTCAACTTGACCGGATGTTAAGTATATTTCTCGAGTTATATACTTGGTTTTCATTATTTTATATCTCGTTATTAGATTAAACTTGTACAGTCATTCTTCCTTTGGTCGCGTCAATTGTCAAGAATCTGTCACTGACAACTAACGCATATACGTTATACTCTTCGGCTGGCAGTACGCCAAGTGTCCAGGTGACCTCAATATCAGCAGTTGATCCGATAGCTCGTTCGGAATGTTTTGATATATCAAAATAAAAGATAGGATAGAGTGATCGAAACTCTTCTACTGATATTTGAGATCCACTGTCCGCGTCCTGATATTTTTGCATAGCCTCCATAAAGTACATATACGGCCGGGATATGTTTCTGGTGGCGTCTACAGCAAAATTGCATTCGATTGCACGTTCGGGATATTGTTTAAAATTTACTCTAACAAATATTCATCTGACATCTGGGTTATCAAATAAGAAATTGTTCATTTCTTGATCATTACGACGTGCCTATCGTTGAAATACAACGAACAAATGTCGAGGTAGTTGTTGGCTAGCTGTAGTTGTAACGCGCCATGTGTAATCAGTTGCGTTAGGAATTGCTGTTTGATAAATCCTGTTTTGCTGGAAGTATATTGTTTTCGTATAGGCGGTCAATAATGATTCGAGCTCCATCGTTTTAGCTACAGAGGGGACAACTCGTGGCATCCACAGCGCTAATCTTGTAATAGCAAACTGTCCTTCAGCCACTCCATCAGCGTGCATTATACAATCGTTTTGATCAGCTCGATCTAAAATAAGTGTATGTTTTATTCCTCGAAAAACTTTGTTGTATTTACGGCAAAATCCAAAGATTGTACTTAACGGAAGCATCATTGTTATTTGGCGAGATTCTGCGGCAAATGCTTTTCGTTTGGCAAATCCCTCGTTGTATTGTTGTCGTCTTATTCTTGTGACCGCTAATCTTATCGCGTCTCCAATATCACCGGCTGCATTATTAGTGGGGACTGGCGATTAGATTATTGCTATCTTCAGCAGGATTACCAGCACCAGTACGAAACTCGCTCGAAACAGATGTCCCGAATGAGGTATCTTTAAATCACATCATGTTTGTGGCCACTGATCTAGAATAATCATCGCTAAACGAGACAATATTAAGTATTGTACTTGCTATAGGCAAGTGCATTGAAATATCTTCTACGGTTTGACTAGCCAGTTGATATCGTGCACTTTTAAACAAGCTCCAACCGTTATTGACAAGCGCAATTTCTGCACCAGCTGCAATATAGCCACCTATCGCAGTTAATATTTGGCCACGCACTTCTAACACTGCCTTATGCGGTAGTAGAAACACGTCCTCATCTCTTGTGTTAAAGGTTCTAACACCAGTTTTATTTGGTTCGTTTGAGTTTTCATCGAGATACTCGACGTATTCGAATTCTGTTACAGCGTCGTCAGTATCGTATTCTTCAGCAAGATCGAGATAATTTTTAGCTGACATTATTTTATAATCGCCACACAAAATTAAAAAGCAGCAACAGTCGTCGGCGCTGTTTTCTTTACAAGTTCACGTACTATTTCTTCACCATGTGGTGATAATAATTTTTTTGTTGTAGCTATCATAGCTCGTTTTGTTTCTTTTGTTGGCGCAGTATCCGATATTGCTCGTTTTATTTCCGATACCGTAGATGTTGTTGAAGGTCCTCTAATCTTATCAGCGATCTTTTGTCCTACTGCAGTGCCTGCTGAAGAAGCTGCACTCGTCGCAAAAGCTTTACCTGCGTCAAGTGCAATTGGTGCTACTTTACGCGCAATTCCTGGGACATTTTCTACAATTTTAGTAAATATGTTTCCAAAAAATCCACCTACGATTTTTCTTCTATAAATTTTTTTTCGTCTCATCTTTGTCTATAAAATATAGGCTCACAAAATTGACTACGCTATCGGTGATTATACAGTGCGTAGGTGTAAATAGTACGTGACAATTTCGTTGTTAAGATCTATTTGTCTACCCGACTGATCTGCTAATTGCATTGTTATACTTGTTATTTGATTTTCAAGATTAATCGGATAATAAATAACTTAACGTGGACTAATTTGCATGATAGATCCTGGTGGAACGTCTGGTGAAAAACTGTATATCGTTTGTCCTTTACTACCCTGGGCTGAGTAAGATCCAGATGCAATAGAGCAATTTATTAGTATTGTGTTTACGTCAGTTATATTTACTGGCAGTTCACCGTCAAATGTGACAACTTGTTTTAAATCGCCATAATTTTGATAATAAAATCCTATCAGTGGTGCGATACTTTTTCGTGATGAAAAATCAATTATCATATTATTTTTTAATGTTATTCTAGCGCGTGATGTGCTATAGTTTGGTGTTAGCTCAAAATTGTCAGCTATATCGCCCGCCTTTGTTATCAGCTCCTTTATCGTCTTATTTAAATCAGTTATGTTTAGGCTCCTTGTGGAATTTTAATTGTTTTCGTTATCGAGTCTCTCATCATCATATCTGGAACATACCTAAACTCGTCATTTACTCCAGTTTTCACGTTAGCCATATAATTCCATGCTGTACATGAAATTAGTCCAAACTCATATTGTTTTTCAGGATCAAGTTGTATTGGCGGATTGTAATAAACAGAAAAGTTTGCGCTGTTTCCTGTTGTCTGCGACGAATCAAGTAATAATGTTGTTGACATTATATTAATATTGTTAGATAAGATCGCAATGTAAAATTTCATATTCGGATCATGTTAGTAATCAGCTCGATCTAAGATGATCTAGTATATCAAAGATTTCGTTATCGATCTCTATGGTTTCATTTCCAACTTCTTTGGATGATATCAACAACATAAGTCGGTCAACTATTTCTGCGTTTGATGTAAACACTTTAACTCCAAATCCAGTGGTTTTCTCTGGTAATGTTTTATCTCGTTTATTTTCATAACTAATAAGCAGTCTTTTAAAATTCCAACCTTTACCATAACCTCCTGGTTTATTTCGGTATTGATTTACTGTTTTACCTAAAACCTCAGCAATAATTCCGTCTCTCATTCTATGAAACGCATCACGCATTTCTTCATTTGTGCTAGCTTCTTTAAGCGCTTCTTCAGCTATTGGAAAATCCTCAATTTTACTTATCAAAATTTTCTCCATTTCGTTGTAATCGTCACCCCTCCATTCTCGAATGTTGTTAAAATCATCAAGTTCGTTTTTCATAAATATTTTTTAACAAAATTATTTAATTCGTTTTCATTTATTTTTTTCTCTAGCTTTTTTTGTATAACGTGTTATCTGCTCTTCAATAGGAATCATTTCTATGGTAGCTTCAGTTATTCTTTTTTGTCCCTCAGCTAGTTCTTTAGTTTGCTTTGACACATTTTCTATTAAGCTCCTTAACCCGACTGGATTAACCGTCAATCTTGCTATTGCATGTTGAAGTGCAAGAGGGTTGTTTATTAATATGTTAAATTCAGCCTGTCGTACAGCAGGATCAGCAATGTGTCTTACAAGTTCTTCTGCAATTTTTTTATTTTCATCTTTCGATCTTTCTCCGAGTAAACCTAACAAACCTTTTTCTTGTAATTTTTTAAGCTCGTCTGCGGATGATGCGGATATTTCTGGTTGTTTGCCAAGTACTGCTTCGGTAACAGGTTTAAAAAGTTTAGCAGTTTCTTTCTCTGCTTGAACTTGTCCAAGTCGAGCTTCTTCCACTTTTTTCTTAAAAGCTGCTCGAGTTTCAATAAATTTCTTTAGTAATTCAATTCTTTGTTGATGCTTGTCCATTTTTAGTTTTTATACGCGATATAAAATTCGCTTATAAAAACGTGTCAATGCAACAACGAAACATCTTAGCCGGATCACGCGCTAGTTTATCAAATAAAAAGAAAACGTATTTGTCTTTGGTTGCTTGGTGACATAATTCGATAAATTTATCTTTCGTTACATCACCGCATTGCTCGTTTGCAATATTTCTCACATCAACATTGTCCAGTCCGGGAAATAATATGAAACAACCAGTATTTCGCCTGATAAATCTATCGACGTTGTAAAAGCCTTGGGCAAAATAGACCGAATTACATTTTTTATTACGCGATAATGAAAAATAAGATCTGATCTTGTTCATCTCCTCGTTGTTTATCGTCAAATACAATTATTTTATGCTCGGATGAATCAAGTTCCTTAACTGGAATAAGTTCTTCTGGTTGTTTTATTAAAAATATATCATCGCCAGCGTCAAGTTCATCACAAAGTTTATCGTTGTACTCGCCTAATAATTCGTATTTATCCTGTTGCGGGTTAATTGTGTAAATATATACCTTATCATAGTTAAAGTTATTGTTGAGCAAAAGATTTAATAACAGATTTGTTTTACCTGATCCTGTACGACCAATAATGAGATAATGACAATCTGGAAGTTCGTTATTATGTTTATGATTAATTAATCGTTCGGTATCAAAATTTAATATCTTCGCCATTGTTGTTATATAATTTTCTGTAATATAAAAATTGTATAACAATAAATAAATAATGAGCTATTATACAAAATTTGGAACATTATTAATAGATCCATCAGCTGAAGCTCAGCAAAGTAACTTATCTAGATATGCAACTCTTGATCAGCTCAGAAATGAAATCAATAATTTATTAAATATCACAAGTGTAGATCAAAACGAAGTTGTTGTTTTTCAGGATAAACAAGGACGATTAAAGACAAGTAATATACAACTGTCAGATGTACTTATACGAGTTCCTGCCGCGGTTGTTAATAATATTGTTACTTTTACCGATCAAGGTAAGATACAAGATTCCGGTAAGTCAGTTAACGATTATATCAAAAAAGCTGGTGATTCATTCACTGGAAACATTATCATGAATCAAAATAAAATTACAGACCTTGGAAATCCAACCGAAGATACAGACGCCGTAACAAAAAAGTACGTTGATAATCAAGAATCTAAATACATAACAGTCAACGGTGGTATAATGCGTGCATTTCTCAACATGAATAATAATGGTATTAATAATCTTAGAACACCAGAATCTGATTTTGATGCTGCAACGAAGAAATATGTTGATGATAGCAATATCCCGATGACGACATCATTAACAACAATCAATAATGAAATGACCACAATCAAGACTGATTTTTATAATCACACACAAACGTTTCTAAATTTTCGTAGAAACATAAACAGATCCATTAACGATTTTTTTGGAATTCCAGCGGTTGTTGATATTAAACTCACCGACATTAACACAAAACTCAATGATATCGTTGAAAAAACGAATCTGATTAAAATTCCTCACAAACAAATTAAAAATATCGTGTACACAGCAGCATCAGGATCAGCAACATGGACACCGCAAAATAGCACTATCAAATATACCGCAGAAGTAACTGGGTTATACAGGCTGTCCATGTATGGTTTGGAAATTACTGCGGCCACTTCATCATCGCCGAATGTATATCATAATCCTCTACCGGTGATACTAACCAAGGACATCAAAGAAACATTTGCATTGATATCAACGGAAATCCCTCCAAGACGTTACTGGTGGTGTCTGGAATTTGTAGCTGAAATGCCACAATTATTTACTTAATCAAACCCAGGAACTGGCACTATTGTATAAAATCTGTAAACAAATATTATAGAATGAAAAAAAGTATAGTTGATCTCAATCACATTTCAGAAGAAATTCCAAAACAAGATGTGGACGCGCTAATGCAATATTACAAATATTATCATAAAAAACTTTGGTACGTGAAAAAATGTTACAAATACTATACCAAAATACTTCGAGTGATATCATATTTACCACTGCTAATGACTAGCTCTGGTATAATTTCAAGTGGAGCATCATTAAATCCGTTTTTGTTAATAATATCCGGCGTTGGTGTTTCTCTTGCAACAGCATGTAAAAAAAATTGAGCCTCGTCTTGCAACTAAAAAAATGCTTGTAAAACAGCAAGTATCACCTATAAAAAATTACTTGATCAGATACGATCTTATTTACGTGGCATAAAATATGATATGAATATTTAATACGTGAGATTCGTATTATTGACAGTATGTTAACAGATATTCTGCCAGTGAGAGTCAGCAGGTATGAAAGTAATTATCAAAGAAAGTATGATAATGATAGGGTATGAAATTTGACAGTGACAAATAGCTATAGGTCTTGGATTATATTTGGGCTAGAAGTCTCCTAGCTAAAAAATGAAAGTCGTTTTGGGGTAGGGGTTGGAGGGTCTCCAAGATGGTAATTTATATTTGTTAGGAGAGTTGGGAGAGGTCTAGAGCCAGAAGTCTCCTTTTCCCTTACTACTATATTTCATAATTTAAACTCTGAATATAGATTAACGGAATCATTCCTAATACACTTGAGAATCTATTGTATTATTTTGTATATGAATTATTAATCGGAGAGTTTGGTCGTTTCGTATGATGGTTTTTTTCTTTTCTTTTTTTTTTTTTTTGGCAAATTAAACAAATAACACCAGTTTATAAATGTATGCGACAAAGTATAAAATAACGCCTGGGAAGGTCACAAAGTAACATTATTAGACAAGCGCCACGTCTTTGAAGTCGTGCGATAAATACTGTTATTCAGCCTGTTTCCCGAGCGTGTAAGATTCTGCATTAATGGAATATGCAGCTGAGTAAGATATAATAACAACAAAAGGATTCTCCAATGTTCAGAATTCAATGACTGAGGTCTTTTTTAAACGAATAGTGAATCAAAGATTGAACTTAGTTACTATTCTTTATAAACTCTATTTAAAATGTTCTGCTTCGATAGTCAGTCAGGTAATCTAGCTGTTCATCAGATCACCAATTGAACTGACCAGCACGTCTTTCAAAGTTTGAGGTCTATGTAATGCTACAGGTGGTTTGTGCGAAAATATCAATTTAAGCGGTTCACACGATTTATTAAGTCGCCAGTATTTTTGAATGATGTGACCTACTTGGGGGATCTCTGGATGGAATGTGAGGATAACGGGTGTTCGTTCCACTTTTTCCCTTTTATTTTAGATCAGCACTATTTGTTTGCTTGCCTCTTGTATCGCTTCCACTATTATGTATTTGTTGTAGACCCGCTTTGTTACATGTTGGGTTAGCTCTCTGCATCTCTTATAGAAAGTTATGGCACCAGGGCAAATTCGATTGATTCTAAGTGATTGACTGTATGGGATGTTATGAGAGCAGTGCCTTTGGGTGACAGAAGGTACCAATGTTCGCCAGTCGGTTTGGAATAAATATTTGTATGGAGTCTGTTAGCGACGATTTTAGGGGTTTTTTTTGTCCAAAAATATAAGATCAGTGTTAAAAATGTCGGCAGTTTATTTCATCGGGAAAGAGGCAGCACATTAATCTTGGCTTTGTAAGATATGTCCTGTCTAAACCAGTCTGCTAAAGTGAGTGTCCTATCTAAACCAGTCTGCCAAAGTGAGTGTCCTGTCTAAACCAGTCTGCTAAAGTGAGTGTCCTATCTAAACCAGTCTGCCAAAGTGAGTGTCCTATATAAACCAGTTCACCAAAGTGAACGGGTTTTTCAGAAACTATAAATTGCAGATGATTACTTTCCCAGGAGGTTCTAACATTAGATATGTTTAATTACTGCTAAAAGCCAATATCCCTTTCTACCACCCTGGTAACTACAGCAAATTGTCCCTTTTGATTAAATGTTTAGTTATGGAGAAACCTGGGATATTATGGTTTGGGTAGACTTGAGTGCTATCATTCCAGCTTCATGTCTGAATTATTAAGACGCTATTAAAAGACACATTACTTTAATTACAAAAACAATAAGATCTAACAAAATGGAATCTTTCTCCACTATCCTCCGATAAATAACCAAAGGTTTGTTGGAGTGTTTTCAGAGTAGAATTGAATTACAGCTCCTTTTCAATGACAGAACGTTATATTCTTGTGTGTGCAACCATTATATTCAATCTCCAATCAGCTTTTATGTCATCTAGTTCTGGCCCTTTTGTGAAATAGTTAAACGTTTTGATGACCAGGAATATAAATTCGTTATGTCCTATGATGCGAGACATATCGTCGTTATTAATTTCGTTTCTTTACAATTTATTTACAATTTATTGATCCAACTGGATGGGTCAGATTGTATCAGTTTCTTTCTTAGGTTTATGTTGTCATTGTTTTTGCAGTTTTGTTTGCGCTCCTGCAAAGGATTCACTTCAAGCCAATTTCCATTAATCTCCCAACATTTTTACTATCAACGAGCGAAAGGACGTACGTAAACTATGAACCCTGATAACTGATAGTTTCGATTTCATTTAGTGCTATTATAGATTTGTGCACATGAGAGGATGGAAGCCTTACATTTTTGTCACGCACAATACTCCAAATGCATACGCACATCATTAGAGGATGGAAGCCTTACATTTTTGTCACGCACATTACTTCAAATGCATACGCACATCATTAGAGGACAGAAGACATTATATATTTTCACGCACACAGTTTCACACACACACACACACACACACACACACACACACACACACACACACAACTAAAATTCTAAGCACAGCCTGTATCTACAATAATGGCTGAAAATATTTTAACCCTATGGATTGTAATATTAGAAAGGTACTCTGACCCCTACATCCATTAACCCCAGGTGTTGTGATGCACACGTTATTTTATGGCCTTTTATTGTCAAGTGAACAATCAGCTTTTGTACCTGATGTGTCACATTTATACATCAAATAAAGCATCTAACTTGTTACGTATATTGTTATGACTCTATGGTTTTAAACTCTGTAAGATAAAGAAGCAGAACCAATAAGTTTAGTAAAAGCAACAAATAATTTAGATCCCTAAAATACAAAGTGAAAATTCAAAAGACATTTACAGTATTGTAAATTAAATCTCAAATGATCCTCATTGTTCTATCACAAGTCCAAAGAACAGCATGTTCCGAACGAATTCCAATAATCTTGAATGTCTGGATGTTCCACAATGATATAATCCAGAATATCTATGAATGACTTATCAATAATCCTAAAGTAGCAGTTTACTCCAAGAAGTCAATGAACACTTTGTACTTCCAATATATAATTTAAATAAATGATTCCTCTCAAATTATATCTGAACTCAATTGCAAACAAACTCTGATAATAGATTTCCGAGGATTGATATTAAACAAGAATGAATACTTGTTTACCAAATCATATTTAAACTAACTTCAATTGCCCTAAGACATAATTTAATTTCCTAGGGAAAAAGCCAGGTCTTGAACTCAAATTGTGAACCTACGTTTAAACATATACAAACATATTTTGCACTGAAGCAAAACTATAGGAGAATAGAACTATGTTTGCGATAGGTGATAAACATATATTAATTTGAAGGAAAACTATATGAAAATGGAACTATGCAATCTTTTAAAAATGATCTTCTTTTTGAAAATCAATGTTGAGAGAAAATGGGCGTTAAGGATTCATAATGTTTGTAAACCATTCCGTGGAATGCTGTAAATGCAAAGGTTACTGTGTTTACAGTCCAGTCTTTCAAAATAAATGATGGATAACCTTTGACAAGAACAGCAGAGTGAGTACATCTTTAAAGGTACGTTAGATTAACATATGATTTATTGGGGTTTATTGTAGACGCAGTGGAAACATCAGTACTGAGAAACAAATGTAGCGACAAGAAATAATTGTGATCTGAATCCTGTCAGTGTCATTTCCATAAAGTTTAAATTGGTATCCCATGTTTATTATTACGATAGACACATGCAAGTTTGATATGTGTGTATATTGACTTTAAAAAAGAACTATGAAATTAAAAATTACAAAATTAAAATTAGAAAATCTTTAGTGAATTTAAAAATTGTTTCAAAAAATTTATGTAGAAATGCACATCTATAGAATTTGTGATCTTGCTACTCATTATTATCTGCATGTAAGTATTCCTACACCTTATACAATTTGAAATGGTGGATAGTTCTGAAATTCTCTCAGAGAAAGTTTCAAAGTCAGAATGAGATCTTTATTCAAAACATATTATAAAATTAGACTACCTTACAGGCGCAGTTACCCTTATGTTCTAGACGAATGGAAGAACACGTGGCCGTTTTCGTCGCTGCCATTCATTGTAGCTCGCTAAGACTGTAGGGTCTTGGCAGGTACTCAATTAGCACAATAAACCGCCCAATGAACCAAGAAGGGGTACACCATCACCTGTTTTATTTGATCCATCACAAGTCCACTTATTAACTTATGACAGCGACTGGCGGAAATTGGTACTCATTTACCGGATTTGCGGACCCGGGTTTTTTGTGCCCTTTCTGCAAATTCACTGTTATCGTGTTACTGTTAATTTCTATCCTTTAGACCCGTATTAAATTTAAACAATCCACAGACTTCACCATAATTTAGAACCTACCTTGTACAAGTTTTTAACATGGACAGTTTTTATTTTTGTATACAATGTCAAATCAGACCGCTCCTCGGGCCTAAGTGGTTAGAGCGTCCATCTCGGATGCGAAAGTGATACCAGAGACTTATGAAAACTTAAGTGTGTGATTTGGATTTTGAAAGTAGCTACGATGTCTGGCAGTTAAAAGTGATGTCTAGTACTGGGGCATCGTACCGCAGACATATAGCATGATGTCCCACTCAGTCACATTATTCTGACAACAGGCCCACAAGTCCTAACACTAACCTCTAAATCCTGAGCGCCTAGCGAGGCAGCTGTTAGTACCATTTTTGTAAGCCTTTGGTTTGATTCAGCTGGGATTCGAACCCGCGACCTTCCGCATCCGATGCGGACGCTCTAAACACTAGGCCACCGGAGCGGTCCAACTGACTCAGGTACTGCCTGCTGTCATCATTTAGCGTCTGGATGAGGGTATTTCCGACCATTTTAAATAAAAAGTGTAAGCATTAGACACGTAAATATGTCAGTGATATGTACATGCAGGTGTTCATAGCTTACGCAAGTTACACTCCTGTATTTTTACATTTTTCTTTACTTTCTTACACCGTTTTACCCACGTACCTATCATGATACAGGTTTATTGAATTATTACTGTATTTGTTTTTTACCTTATTGGAAATTTATTGAAATTTATTGCTTCATATTATGCCAAGGTTCTGATGAGAATTCGGGAAGATTATCTTATATTTTGAATTCAAGAGGATTACTTCGATGAGATTGCGTCTGTTTAAATGTTATAAATTTATACGTGATCAATACGTATTTAGAATTTACCTGTAAGAAGTTATACGCTTATTATTGGGACAGAGACCTGCATCAGGCATCATTTCGCTCATGATTCCATATACCTTTTTGGATCTTTATTGGCGGCCTCTTTTTGTATCAGCACTGTCCATGTTTGGGGTTTGCCACATTTACTGAGAGCAAAAAAGGACTCTCGGTGCCATTAATCCTTGCAGGTCCCTTGTCTCTAAAAAGTTTGCAAAGGGTGTAAAGACCTTCAGGATTTTTTTGATGGGGTTCAGCTATGGTGTATGCTCTTAATTTTGTTAGTTCTAGAAATAGAATTAAGGACTTTATCAGAATCTATTCATTTATACACTAGTATGATCATTAGTCCTAGTGACAATATTGCAACCATGTTGATTTTAAAAGTTTTATTTATTAAGATTACGACGAATAATTTTATTTTTATTACTGTGTTCAACTCGTTCATCTTTTACAAAGATACGAAACCGAACCTAAGCTTTCACTGACGATGAACACACCGGATGGAGAGAAGAAATTTAAAAGTTATTTTTTTCAAGGAGGTAAAACATTTTAAAAAATTGTGTGCTTTCAAAACTAAGCGAAAGTCGAGAAGTGTATATTTTGCATCGAGCCCTTATTTACATTGATTCCATGTTTGAAATATTTCAATATTATTCAAAGTATTTACAATGATCCAGCACATTCATTACCAAATATTTCTTTCCCCCGTTCTTGATTTTGTCTGTTGTTCAGTATTATAGACAAGATACTCCTGGTTGCATCGTCTACTTGCAGGGAGATGTCACCCTACAGCAGATTGTGTTTCCTTTCCTGTCCGCATTCCAAAATGTATGAAACAGATGAACCACATTGAATGTAAAGAGCAGCTGGATTGTCAGGAGTTTTAGTTTAGTACATCTTCTGTAGGTCGTAGACAGAAATTTGGTCTGGTGTCCACGGTTTCTTGCCTTTTCCAAATTTTTAGATTCTTCAGCTTCATTTTTAGATCAGATCTACACCCTGTCATTTATTATTGAAACACTTTATGACTTTGTGCGTAGATAGCGATCAATTAATGAAATGACACCTCTCGGTGACGATGATTCATATTCATCACCTCCAAATGGACAGTTAGTTGGTTTGGCTCTGATGGAGGCATAATCTCTGGGAATATATGCTCCTCTTCACTCTGAAGAAAAACTATGAATAATATCAAGTCGCCGTCAGTTATTTCTATCTGTTGATAATTGTTCTTCCAGAAAGGTATCAACATCAGCAGAATTTGCTTTCTTGAATCTGTTAAAGAAATGTTTTGTCTGGATAATTTGAACATCAATTTCTAGAATATTTAAGTCATCATTTGTTACATCTTCAAGTAATAGTTCTACTGTAGTTTCATCAGTACTCAGTTTTTTTTTCATTTTAATTTTGGTTGCAGATGCCATATACAGGACAGGGAAATGTAGATGAGGAAACAGTAGTAGAAAATAAAAGGGGGTTAGGTCCTGACAAACAAGTAGTTTCCTCAGTGATAAATATTTTATTAGAAAATTCATTAATTCACTGCCTAGCATAAAATAAATTCAGCATATTTCACACTGTCATCAAGTCTCGTCTTGGCTGTGATAAACACTCTAAACTTTAGAGGTAAATGATTTTAATAAGACAATAGTGACAAGAATGGACACCCAGGATTCATATAGCGTAGAATCTTGTGCTTCAACAATTAGAACGTAGCATTCTTACAAAAATACGAGAAAAGTATATCAAATTGGAATCATTTAATGACAGCTGTCAAGTAACCTTGACATTGCGTCCCTTCGACATATTCACAGGTCATTTCATGATATTGGTAGGCTCAGCTATCCAAGCTATCAGAGGTGTCGGCTGGAGGAGAGGACATCGCGTTCCAAAAGTGCTCCAGTGAAAGAAAAATAGCAGACGATATATATGCAATATTTCTTTTTATAAAAGGTATTGGTATTACTAGTGTATGTCTAGATAAAGTAACAACAAGCAGAGCAGAACCTACAGTCTGAGCTACAAGGAAAGGAACAATCGAGTTGTATGGATCAGACGAAAGGCAATGCATCGACAGATGATTTTGGGAATAATATTCAAGATGAACAATCTGAAACCAATATTCCCATGCTGTAATACGAAAAATGTATTGATCTTAAACAATTTGTAATGGATGATCTAAACTTCAATTGTGCAAATATTATGGAAGAAATGAAGATAATGAGAAGATATATCTGTCGTTTGAAGGAGAGGCTCCAGAATATGGACGAGAAAATAAAACGTCTCGAATCTGACATGGTCAAGGCAAGGGAGTCGGAGCTGCCATTCGAAGCACATCTACGTGCAACGGCAGAAGTAATGAAGAGTCAGGTGATCGTTATGGAAAATCTGCAAGCAGTGAACAAAAAGCAGATTGAAATCGAAGGTGTACCGATTCGTTGAATTCAGTTTCAACTTACAAACTGTATACAGCTGTCTTGTTTGTATGCAGAAATGACCAGTTACTCTAGCATACCTGCTAAAACACTAAGTGAATCAAATACAACACCGATTAAAACTGTAATTTTAGCCAACATCAAGAGTCTTGTAGCAGAATTTCGTCAGACCAACCAGATTATAGAAGTATCAGCTGAACCAGCATCAGGCATCCCAAAATCAACAATTGTAGTTTAGAAATATCGCCGTACGAGGCGCAAGGAATTGCTGCGAAAGGCATGTTTTTTCAAATCTTACAAAAAATCTCTAATTCTAATGAATATAAGTATTGTGTGGTTTGAGTGCCAATCTAATGAAGAAAGTAATTTTAATAGGCTAACATTAAGTACTATGGGAAATGAATCAGAGCTCCGATCGCTATAGAGGTGGGGATTGCGTGTGTCTCCATGACAACTACGTGTACGTTTACATTTATTTAAGTGTCATTCGCTGATTTATGGGGAATTACAATACAAAGAATTATTTACAGAGTATTTTCGAGCAGGAACAAGTTAAAGTGGATATAATTATAGAAATTTAGCCGCACAAAACTTAGCAGCTGCCAAGTAGCTACTGCCATGTGGATCAATTGTCACATTTTTGCATCTATGTGAAATTGAAGTTAAATTTCTAATGGACCATCTACTGACCATCTATTGACCATGGTTTTCATCACCAATATCCATTGAACAGTCATATATACACCACAGGAACAGTTGCCATCATGACATGTATGAAACTGACCATAAGGGCAGAATTTGGTTCTGGTCACCACATTATTTTTCTTGTTCTTTTTAGTTACATCTTTTGCCTAAAAGTATCAAGAACAGTTGCAGGGCGAAAAGGTGTTTTCCCAACTCTCAAATTCACTGCATTATTGTACATATTGCATTAAAATGCCAGTAATATTTTCTTTTCACACCGAAAAATCTTTGCCACATCTTTTATGTATGTGCACTTATCACTGGATCTGACATGAATTTAATGAATGTATATTTTTTTTTGTCACATACAATCTGACATTTATGACATGTCATGTTGCACGGTGGTGTTTAAATTGCTTAATTTTGTCATCTTTTACAATTCTATATACTTAGATGTTAATTGGAGTGTATATAGGTTACCTCCCCTAGACCATCTGTCCGAAGTAAAACTACATGTATTTGGCAAGTTTTAAATTACAATTAGAAACATTGTGAAGACCCTTTTCTCTCAGAATAAATTATGTTTTATTCAATATCTTGTCGGCTGTATTTTGGATGCTTTTTTAATCATAATTTGTGGGGTTTGTTTGCTACTGTTGTTGTTTATTCCTTTTGGCATATGCTACTGTTGCCTTCCTTCATGAACGAAAGCTAATGCTTTATTGTAGTACTGAATTTTTATTTACCCTCCTTTGTTCGGTGTCCCTAACATACAGATCGAATTATAACTCTTTGTTGTTTTAATCAGCCATAGGGACTTGTGTTGCACCGAAATTCAATGTGAGTAGCAAGGCCTGAACTTCGTTTTTCAACGAGATCGAAATTTCCTTCCAAGTCTTTATATTGTAATTTTGTGAAATCCTTCTCTAGATTTGACTCAGTTTTACACCCTTGTTATTAGAAATATTTCCTGGTTTGAAATGAAAGTGTCTCTTGATAAAACAATCTTTGCTTTTCCTCTTTATTTTTGAGACTGTGATATGACTGTAATTTATGATTTGAATTTTAAAAGTGTTACTGTAGTATCTACTTTGTACTGTTAGAATTACAGTTTGCATTGTTTATGCTATATATCTGTATCAAGAAGATAGTCTGGCCACATCTATTTTTGGCCTTTTGTTTCAGATCCCTACATTCATAAGTATCTCAAGCGACAAAGCAAACTGAACCCCGTAGCTGCCATTATCACTTCTTACGATATGAATCAAGAAAGCAAAACTCTAATTAAAAACAATTTAAACATCCAAAACATTATCTTTGCACAAGCAATTGCTGAAAACAGTGGGTTGTATATTTTTGGTAAATCTTATTGCATAATGCCATTGGTGAATATTTCATGCATGCATATGAAAATGGCGGACTCAAAGAGTATTAGGAAAAACACAAGACCAACTGTTAAAATCCCTGCATTTATTTACTTATCTACATGTATAATGCTCAAACATAACATGGTAAACATCTCTTGAAAAGCAACAGTCATTCATATCATCTGTCGGCATTACATAAGTGTAGATTATTATCATTGTATGCACTGTGAATACCTCCCAGATTAGCGTAGTGCATCCTTGGTGTCTAAGGTTATTAAGAAAAAAAAGTGTACAAAATTGATGGTCGGTATAGGTATCGGACCACTAATTATTTTCAGCCAGAGAATCAGTCTATTGGTGCCGGAATTAGGATAGAGTACTAAAGCCAGAGAATCATTCTATTGGTGCTGGAATTAGAATAGAATACTAAATATCTTGAGATGCACTCATTGTCATGTAAATGGATGGATTTATCATTTTCCCATGATGCATTTAATAAACTTCAATCTATGTACTATAGCTGGCATCAAAATATATACTTGAATTTTGATAGCCTGTATCTAATTTCCTACTGGCAAGTAGCATATGGGCTCTTCGTGTGAGGTTATGTTATTAAGTGGAGACCAGGTAATCTTATTTTTAGCAGTATCAGGTGCAAGGGAATGCTGCGAAACACCCGTTTTTCAAGCTTAAAAAATCTTTACTCAAGTGAATGGAAGCATTGTGGGGATTGTATGCCAATCTAATGAAGAAATTAATTTTATTTTTTAAATATTAACATTAAGTTCTATAGGAAATGAATTAGTGGCCAGGTACCCACAATGACATTAGTTACCTCAAATAAACAAATGCCTTAGTAAAAGTTCGTATTTTCTACTCTGCCATTACCTGGTCTAAGGTTGGAAGAAGCAGGCATCTTGAGGCAGGGAAGATACTTCCGCAACCGATTCTTCTGAAAACTCTGAAAACTCATTCGGGTCCACCAGAATGGAAGGGACATAGTCGTCCTGAATACGCTTCCTAGTCAGAACAGGACCGTCCGCCAAACCCTACGTCTCTCGAGAGGAAGACAAACGGAATACATGCAAAAATACACAATCGATTGACTCTAAATTATCTGAAAAAAAAAACTACCCAATGAATCCCATTACTACCAATAAGTTACCCTTACCGACGAACGGAACAAGTACACAATTGACTCAAACTGAACAACAATAATGTCCCTCTCAGAGAAGTTATGAATATAACCCAGTGAATCCTATATCCAACAATGCGCCCCTCTGACCATCTAATGGAACAAATTCGAAAGTATATAATGGTCAGAAACTGAAACTGTCGACAACACTCTCCCTTGCAGAGCTGATGTATGCACAACTCAATAAAACCAATTTCCAACAATAGTACTCTTTGACCGTCGAACGGAACAAATACGCATTCGACAACGTTGTTCCTCCAAAAGAAACTATATGCACTTCCCAGAGAATCCCATCTCCAACAATGTCTCTATGACCATGGAACGGAACAAATGCAGAAGTGCACAATGGATTCAATCTGAAGCACCCAACAACATTGACCCTCGAAAAGAAAATGTCCGCACTACCCAATGAATAGCATCTCTAAAAATTCCACTCCCTGGGGGTCGAATGAAGCAACTGCGAGAGTTCACAATATATTGAACCAAAGCAGCTGACAACTCCGTCATTCATACAGAAGATTTGAGCACTACCCAATGAATTCCATTTCTAACAATCCATTCCTTGAATGTCGAACGGATGAATGCGATCAATGTAGATTGAATCTGAAGCATTCAACAACACCGTCTTTCACAGAAAATCTTTACACCGCCCAATGAATACCATCTCCAACAATATGTCACCACGACTAAAGAACTGAGCAAATGCAAAGGTACACAGTTGTTTGAACCTGAAGCAATCCTCAACACCGTGTCTCAAAATGAAGACGTGTGCACTACACAACTAATTCCATCTCCGCCATCTGACCGTGGAATGGCTTTTTCCAGTTCTGATATCAACACGAGCCTGCATTTGAGGCCAATTTCTTTCAGAGGATAGCATATTTACTTGATGCAGTAGAATTGAGGAATACCGAGTCGTCCGCTTCGAGCATATGCTTTTCTGGCACAGTGACACGATAGTATTGCACCATCGCTTTGGCATTAGCTCTGCAAAGATAGGGGTGGGTTACGTACGTTTGTCTTTGCATTGGGGGGTGGGGTGCTGATGTGGGCATTTTGCTCCTGGGTTTTGACGGGTGTGATGCTTGGGCTGGCTTCGTGGTAATGGCAGAAGCTACAATAACAATAGCCTTGGGGCTGGGACTGCCTGATGAGCCCTACATGCAAGTAATGCATCTAGCTCATTATGATATTCACTTTGGGTTATTTACTCTTTACGAATCAGCTAAATCAAAAGTGTAAAAGAGAGTTTTGTCTCAGCGTTTCTAATAGTTTATCCAAAACGTCAATTGGAATTTCTGTTTGTCATGGAGCTCGGAAATTACCCTGTTAAACTACATTGGTGCATTGGTTTCTATTAGTTATAGGTTTTGTGTTATGCACTTACCACCACAGTTTTTCCCTCGCAGACCGTGATCTCTTGCTTTAGCCATGCCCACTTGTTCTGCCGTAAAACACGATATGTGAAGGTATATAATAAACCACCAAGGAGTATGTCATATGAGACATTTATTAAACCACCAAGGTATATGTCATATGAGACATTTATTAAACCCCAAGAAGTGTCATATGAGACAATTTGTTAAACCAGCAAAGAGTATGACATAGGATACATTTACTAAACCACCAAGGAGTATGTCATATAAGACATTTATTAAACCACCAAGGAGTATGTCATATGAGATATATTTATTCACATGTTGTGTATCAACTAGTTTGGGACTGGACCTGGAAGGGGACTCGGTCGGGCATGCACGAACAATGGTGCCAGTACGGATATTTTTCGTATTGTTAAGAGATATTTGCGCGAATGGGGTGCCCTAGGCTGGCAAGCAACAGCGCATTCTAATGGATGAAGTTGTTACGATGAACATACGAGAACGGGAAACCAGATGCTCAAGTTGGTCCCAAGGGCATGGGACCAGTGCCAGATTAAACCCTGTGGAGGCCCCTAGGCAGTGGAAATCTCGGGGCCCCCCTCGCAAATTATCTCCTAATACTTTCAAGATCAAATCAATTCAATATTATTATGATCTGTTGTCGCGGGGCCTCTAAAAGACGTGGGGCCCATAGGCCGGTGCCTACTCTGCCTACTGGATACTCCGGCACTGCATGGGACAACCTCGGGTGAATACGATGAAGTATGCCTGAATTACTGTTTTCTGACATCTTTTTCAAAATACAGTGGAATTAATTTAATTTTTATCTTCAAGTATAGATGTTAAATAGGCAAATACATGATATACATGAGCCTATGTCAACTATCAAGGCATTTTGTTGGCATGCAGGAAATACAGCGTCAGTGTCTGTGGCTGGTGGCCAATCAGATTCCACCTCGTGTTAATAAACAAACTGTAATTTCTGAAAGGACGGCTAGTGTAGTCATAGTAAAATTTGGATTAAATATGCACAATGTAAGATCATTTAGGTTATAACAAACGCGTGTTCAGATGGTTTATGCATGCAGTTTTATTAAATGTTTGTCAGATTTAGGGACTGATCTGCCCAGGGGGAAGAGCAGCTCAGCCAGCATCCTCCCTTCACGCCACACAAAACTGAGCGCGAGACAATCATAAGGTTTTTTGAGCATGTTTTCGCCCCCAGATCCCTACGCAGGAGGAGGGGCTTTCGTCCCACATATCTTGCCCTCTTCTTTACGATGCTCCCCTTCCTCATTGTCTTTTGGATCCGTCCCAGCAATTGACCTTACGCGAGATGATAGATCGCTCCACCTATCAAAATCACGTGACATGACGCCCTGCAAACCTCCGACAAACATGCAATATTTGGCAAAGAAATATATTAACTTAAGTGACATGTTTATTGAAAATGATTTGTATTATTCTTAAAAATGTAAAATTTCAAAGTTGCATACATTATACTGCAGTAGACAATAGTTATATTTGTAGTTCGAGTTCGTATAGTAATAACCTAAGTGTTTTATATCAGTAAATAATAAAAATCAATTTAAAGCTTCTCGATAACTTATCCATGTACAAGGAAATTCGCTCCAAAAGATGCTAATGTATTTAGTATATAATCATATCCTTATTAATTTTATGTGGCTTATGTTCATGCTGCCATGAAAGTAAATGAATTAAAAATTAATAACAAAATCGTAAATAATTACTGTGTAATGTGTCGAATTTTGAAGATGCACTGGATCCTAAAGTTGAATAAATTGTGCATTACAATTTTATCGTAGTCAAGCCACAGAAAAGTCTTTGAGAAAGTTCACTTGATATTTTCCTTGTTTCATCTGTGAAACATATAATGGCCTACGTTTAAGCTTCAGTGGAACTGACCCAGTCATCGTAACGGTATATTGGCAGAGAGTACATTAGAACTACGACCGTATCGGTTTGTAAAGGACCGCATGTCAAATAATTGATCTTCAAAGTAAAGCTAATTGCAGCATATTCTAGGCTGTCAAAAACTGATGAAAGACATGATTATTTTGGGAAAAAATTAGGAACAGTTGCTTTCGATTGGTCAGTTAAAATTAAGGCGTACACTTTAGAAATACTGGGGAATTTAAGGTAGCGGCTTGGCTCAGAATTCTTTAGTCCAATTTTGCTTGCGAGAAGTCGAATTTGAGACTCCGGTGGAAAAACCTGAAAATAGAGTTTTCCCTCGTTAAACAAAGTAGAGAGGCGAGATAGCTGTCTTGAAAGGAAAGGACAGGCTATAGTGCTAGGATGCACGGTTTGTGTGGAAAAGAAACAGCATTATGGTACGCAATTTTATTTTCCATGTAATTTTCTATTTTGTTGTTTGGTTTTATGCAAATGTGTTTGATATGCTTATGATCCATGCATGTAACGTTTATTCAGTTTCACAGGACTCTGTTGATATGTTAGAGTGTTAAACAATTTAATTCTTTAGTTAGTCAGTTATTAGTTCATTGATAGAATTGACGGATTTGTGATGTAATCCAAATATTCAATGTGTAAAATTTCTTATGGTTATATCAATGAATTTCCTTTGTCTGTAGGATGATACTGTTTATCGTGAGTTCATGATAATTGCATATTTATATATGATTTTGTAATGCTCAAATGATCTTGCAGGTTATTGGTTACTGTAAGCTAGAATCTAGTGAATCTTATGCAATAGTAATCGAGCATTTATCTTACTGAGCGGAACTGACAAGCCAGCTGTAAGAAGACGTATAGTAAAGTATGCTGATATATACGGCAGCGTTGTTGTATACACCTGACGTGTTAATTTCTAGTCAGGCGTGGAGCAAGGGCGATGAACTGTTTAATTTAGGTCAGACTTGGTATATTGCAATGGTCATTTCCTCAAATACAGTAAATTTGTAAGGACTGTTAATAGCTAAGGTCACATTATGTCAGAATTTATGCAGTGTGGATAGCTATTTACGTTTCTGAATAACAGAAGTGAGAGATTTTATATATACGGATAGGTGGTGAACATATATAGCTTTAGTCGTAATCTTGTCATTGAAGGGAACAGCTTTCTATATTCTCCCCGAGAAACCCGACGAGGAGAGTCCAAGAGGGAAGTCCGCAAATAGAGAGTTCAGAATAGAAGGATCAAGAGGAAGAACCAAGCATACACGCTAGACGTGGAATACACAAAGTCAAGAGAGAACGACGCCAAGTGATGCAAGTCGGGCATGGACATTGTACTCTTTTAACCACTCGTTACTATGATGAACGAATCCGTAAACTGAATACTGCTATTAAATTCCATTAATGTAAATCGGTTGGATTGTAATTGCAATTTTTGCTTATATGTTAATTAATTAAATTTATTTTATTTTATTGTTTAAGGGGGCTCGTATTTGTTTATTTCTTCTCAATAGTCTTGTTAGTTCTCTGTCAATGTCCTATCTATCTATTCACACTGGGCAATAACATCGAGGGAGGTCATTCCCTAGATAACGATCGCCAAATCAATTAAAGAGGGGCGCTCACCACTCGACACACCCTCCTTTACATACTATTTAAAAGTATGCTGTTGTACATAACAATTTTAAAGTTCTATGTTCGTCAGATGGAATTTTGATCAATGGCATCTGTTAATGTAAACATGTAAATGCATGCTTAACATATCGGACTATAATTATCTGAAACAGTTGTTGTTATATTTCTTTATTATTATATTTTTATATCCCCACCCCTCCTTCAGCCCAATGAAAAAGTAAAGAATCGGTCAAGTGTCTGAAAGATCGAGACGAGACATCATTGTTTTTGGGACAAGCCAACATTAAACTGTAAATTTTCAAACTTTAAAATAATGCAGCATGGGGTTCAGTGCTTTCTATACAAGAAAAATAAAAACATTAAAGCCCAAAGTGGGGGGTTCTCCACCCATATTCTAGAAACTTTTATTTTTACATATATTTTTCAATTTCAATTCTTTTTTTCCCTTCAAGCCATTGACGGGACATGCTTTTCTACATACTTTAATGCAAACAAACATGTAGTAATTGCCATCAGTTTTTTCCATTTTCAGCTGATCGTACACGCGACCAGGAAAAAGTCTTTATCCATCGAAGTTTTATCTATATTTCGAGATAGGAAAAAGTCTAAAGTAGTAAAGAAAAACCAGGCTTCTAGCTCAGAGACCCCCTTCCCCTCCAAAACACACCTATGTTGACATTTTCTTCAACTCCGATGATGACTTTCATATGATAAAATATGTTTTGTAGGGGTAAGGGGGTCTCTGAGCTAAAAACGCTTATATTACTTTACTACTGTTACAGCCATGTTTTATGATAATTATTTTCGTACTTGCTAACTCTCATTGGCTGAATATCTGTTTACATACTGTCAATAATACGGAACTCTTGTATTAAGTGGTCCATATCATATTTTACGCCTCGCAAATAAGATCTTATCTGATCAAGTAATATTTAATAAGTGATACTTGCTGTTTTACAAGCATTTTTTTAGTCTCAAGTCGAGGCTCAATCTTTTTACACGCCGTTGAAAGAGAAACACCAACACCAGATATTATTAATATAAACGGATTTAACGATGCGCCACTTGAAATTATACCAGAGCTTGTCATCAGCAATTGTAAATATGATATTACTCAAAGTATTATACTATAATACTCGTAACATTGTTTTACACACTAAAGGTTTTTATGATAATATCAGTAATATTGCATTAGAGCGTCAACATCTTGTTTTGGAATTTCTTCTGAAATATGATTGAAATCGATGATCTGTTTTTTCATTATACAATATTTGTTTACAGTTTTATGCAGTATCAAAAACTCTAGCACCAACAATCGAATCAAGAAACTCACGAAACTTATTATTGTTAGGATCAGCTATAAAATCTCTTTACTTGTCATAAACATTTGACGAAGTATCCTTATATCGTTCATCTGTCAATACCTCATTTTTCTTTAACCAACTGTAGGAATCAAACGTGCTTTCTACTTCAAGTTCATAAAAATCTGTTTCATTCACCAAATTACCGTATTCTCTTTCTGTTTCATCAATAAACCCAAGTACCAAGCTTATTTGATTCAAAGTAAAATTTTTAAGGACAAGATATTGTCTGTTAATTGCATATGCGACTACGAAATTTATCAGCGTTCATTTTTGGAGTGATTTTCGTCCCAGAAAGGTAATTCTAGTAAAAGTATTTACTCTAAGCCATACTTTTTCGTATTGTTTTGTGAACATTTTCTTGACTTCATTGTAATAATTTCGCAATGACAATTGTCTGGAGCGTTGGAGTGATGGAAGTGGAACATCATCTTCTTCACCTATGTAGTAATAAGAATCAATCCCTACACAAAATGTTGTTCGATTAACTTCCTCAAAAACTTTTCTCGCTCATCATCGCTGAGATAACTAATTTCATTGTCAAAATCTTTGATTATCGCTAGAGAGTTGTTAACAATAATTGGATTAAATTCTGGGTTTTTTTACGCATCATTGGAAGGAGTGCGTTTGAGTATGCTTTTATAATTAACTCCGTATCCGGCGTCATTCTAACAACTTTAACTATGGTTTCCTTGTCGCGGTAGTACATGCCGAGATGTTTAAAAATTTTTCGTTTTGAAAAACTATTGTATAACTTCTTGTTTCTTTTTATTCCTATTATCTTAGATTCCGCTAGTTTGTCCAGGTCATCATGGCTATTGTTTACTCGTTCTTTTACATCTACTCTTCACCATAAGCTCGTTCTTTTATTAAGTTTGATTTTATAATCAAATCTAGATTTTCAAAATTAAGCTCGAGCAATATTTTTTCTAGCAGGATTCCAATTTGGTTATGTTCTTCTATACAATCATCAGGATGACAGTAACTGCTTATAATATCAAAGTCTCTTATTGCTTTAAGTAGCTGTGGTCCTCGCATATGCATAGCGAGAATAAATTTTTTTTCTTCTTCTGACCATGGAGAGTTTATCATTGGAATTGAAAAATTTTTCCTAGTGTTTATCACACGTGCCGATAGTAATTTGTCTCCAACATCTATTTTGGGGTTAAAAATATTATCATAAAATTCTCTTGCAAAGATTGTAAATAATTGTGACATTTATTTTACAACGTTAGATTAAATCTGATCATCAAATGTGTATATCTGAAATGCTGTCAGTCCTGGAAACGGATGTTCAGCAGCGATAACATAAACTTGAAAATACAAGTACTTGTTGACAGTATTTCTGTCGGAATCGTAAAATATTGTGTTGTTGAAATATACGTGTTTTCTGTACTGTATAATATTACCCAGTCGATATCATCGTTTGATCCTTCCAATCGCCAATTATAAATTTGACCAACACTAGAGTTTAATCGACCTCGCAAATGAAATTGCCAAATAGCAACTGCAATGGGACATTTAATTTAAATCCAAAAATTTTCAACTTCTCCGTTAGTAGTCCATTCTTGTCTATCAGAGAAAGCGTGATAAGGATAATTTTCAGGATAATATGATGATGCACTTACCTCAAACCCAACTCGGTTGTCAGTTGCCTTAAAAAGTGTTGGAATATATCCAACATTGTTTTAGTTTGTTTTATACCACCACCAGATAGACTGTCAACGTACGATTTATTTGGCAGATCATCAAGGCTAACTTGAATATATGTTGTTGTTATTTTTTTTTGTCTCTCATATTTATGTTACCTCATATTGGTCCCCCGGATCGTTTAAAATACGGGTTGAGTTCTTTTATTAACTGAGCGTAACTAATAGCATCAGTATCATTAACTGGTGGTGAGGTTGTTGGTTATCCAGTTATTTTTGAGTCATTTCTCATTACAAGGTTACCTGTTATTGTATCGCTGGCCTTGTTAAGTTTGTTATCGTCAACAGATTTTAGTTGCGTATAACTCACCGCTTGTGTGCTGTTAACATTTACTGGTGGATACTCGGTTTCCAACCCAATAATTCTTTTACTTGACATGTTAATATAACTGTAACGGTTCCACCGGTTTTATCAAGCTTGCTATCATCAAAATACTTCAACTTAAATAACTTATCGCTTGTGTTTGATCTAAGTTTCTTGGCGGATACGCTGTTTCTAAATTTATTATTTTTTTCCTTACATATCCAAGTCACCGCTTAAAGTTCCTCCTGTCAGTGATAGTTTGTTACCGTCAACAGATTTTAGTTGTGCATAACTAACAGCTTGTGTATCAACACTGTGTCGCCGGTTTTTTTTTTTTTTTTTACCAGCGATGACGTATCAGTTATTAATGGTTCGTCAGCGGAAACAGGTCCTGTCAGTGCCGTTCCAAACTTTGTATAATAGGCCATATTATGTAAATTATTTAACATAAAATTGTATAACAACAATGGCGAAGTCAACGATATTAAATTTTGACACCGAACGATTAATCAAACATAAACACAATAACGAACTTCCAGATTGTCATTATCTTATTGTTGGTCGTACAGGCTCTGGTAAAACAAATCTTTTTCTAAATCTCTTACTCAACGATAACTTTAACTACGATAAGGTTTACATTTGCACAATTAATCCGCAACAAGATAAATACGAGTTATTACGCGAATACAACGATGAACTTCGTGATGAGCTCGACGCTGGCGATGATATATTTTTAATAAAACAACCAGAGGAATTAATCCCTGTCAACGAACTTGATTCGTCCGAGCATAAAATAATTGTATTTGACGATATTCCGCTAAACAACGAGGAGATGAATAAGATTAAATCGTATTTTTCGTTGTCGCGTAACAAAAAATGTAATTCGATTTATCTCGCGCAATGCTTTTATAACGTTGACAGATTTATTAGGCGAAATACGGGATGTTTCATATTATTTCCTGGACTCGATAATGTTGATGTAAGAAATATTGCAAACGAGCAATGTGGTGATGTAACAAAAGATAAATTTATTGAACTATATCATCTAGCAACCAAAGACAAATGCAATTTCTTTTTATTTGATAAACTAGCGCGTGATCCAGATAAAATGTTTCGTTGTTGTATTGACACATTTCTCTAGACGAATTTTATATCGCATATAAAAATAAATAATGGATTATCATCAAAAAAATGAATTACTTAAAAAGCTTGCAGGATCTCAAGTTGTTTTTAAGAAAAGTGTGGTAGAAGACCGTCGGGGACAAGTTCAAGCAGAAGAAACAGCTGCTAAATTTTTTAAACCTGTTACCGAAGCAGTACTTGGCAAACAACCAGAAATATCTGCGTTATCTCCAGAAAAAACTAGAACAAAATTAAAAGAAAAAGGTTTGTTAGGTTTACTCGGGGAAAGATCAAAAGAGGAAACTAAAAAAATATAGAGGAACTTGTTAGAAATATTGCTGATCCTGCTATGCGACAGGCCGAATTTAACCGATTAATAAACAACCCTCTTGAGCTACAACGTGCTATGGCAAGACTGACGGTTAATCCAGCTGAGTTAAGAAAGCTGATAAAAAAATTTATCATGGCAAACTAAAGAATTAGACGAGCAACAAAACTGATGACTGAATCTATCGCAGAAATAATGTCACTCAAAAAACAGATAATATTTTTCAGAAAAAAGCACGTGAAAAAATATTGGACGAATAATACGATGATTAAAAAAAAATATATATATATATATAATATCAAAAACATTGAAGATATTCGAAATCAGTCAAATTGGCCAGAGGAAAAATTTGAAAATTTAATAAAAGATTAGGAGAAATTTATAAACTCGGTTTAGAAGCTGATAAAAAAATAGGAGAAGCTAAAACAGAAGGAGAAATGTTGGAGATGGTGGATACTATAAGAAACGGAGTCATTGCTTATGTTTTACATATAACTGCAAAACAATATAGAACCAGAGCAAAAGATTATGAATGGACATTTAAAAAACTATTTCATAAGTACGAAAGTAAACGAGATAGAAGATGACCAGAGGAAAAAAAAACCTGGAACAGGCGTTAAAGTTTTGACATCAAACGCTAAACTGGTTGACCGACTTATCTTATTAATATCATCAAAAGAAGCAGGTAATACAGGTACTGAAAACGACAGCGAGATCATGGACATATTAGAATCTTAGATCGAGTGGATTACTAACAACAGACGAGTATGAAATGTTACTTGGCGATCTTATATAAATGTCAACAACACTATTACTTGACTCGTCACAAAGGACAAAAAATATCGCCAACTTTTCTGTCCACTATGATCCGCCAATAATACTGGATCCCGGTAGCCAGTACGAAATTGAATTAATTTCCACCACAATATGGCATTCTACTGCAAATTTAAAAACAAACGTCAATGACGACTTTACATTTAATTCTGGTGCTTGGGTATCAGTCAAAATACCACAGGGGGCATATAATGTCACTGATCTCAACAAAACGATAAGAGAGTTGATAATAAAATACACTGCCGCAGACAATTTTGAATTAATTCCAAACTATAATACGCTACGAGCCAGAATCACATTAAAAAATAATTTGATGATCAATTTTTCACCAACGACCAGTAACGCATCGTTGCTAGGATTTAATCGTCGACAGTATGGCAGTGTTACAGAACAAAGCAAATCGTATGATGATCTTCTAGTCAACATAACAGAAGTAAATACAATATTGATCAATTGTTCTATTGCATTAGGGTCTTACTCAGCCAAGGGAAGTCAAGGTCAAACAATCTATAGTTTTTCGCCAGACGTTCCGCCTGGGTCACTGATGCAAATTACTCCTCGACAAATAATATACTATCCGATTACTCCTGAAGATAAATAACCAACATAACAATGCAACTAACAGATCAATCAGGACGACAAATAGATCTTTACAATGAAATTGTCACGTATTATTTACACTTACGCAACGTATAGCTCGAGAGAAATTTTGTAAACTTAATTTAGTAACAACGATGAGACAAAAAAAGTTTATCGAAGAACTATTGTAGGTAGATTTATTGGAAATATATTTACAAAGGTGATCGAGAATATCCCAGGAATTGCTGGTAAAGTAGCACCAATTTCTCTTGATGCCAGCAAAGCTTTTGCGACGGAAGCATCCAGTGCAGCAGGCACCGTAGTAGGGTAAAAAATCGCCGATGAAATTATGGGCGCAACACTTACGATGTCGGAAATAAAACGAGAAATATCAGATATTGCACCATCAGCGGAAACAGAACGAGCTATGATAGCTACAACAAAAAATTACTGTAGCCACGCGGTGAGGAGGTGGTACGTAAGTTAGTAAACAAAACAAGACGAAAATTAGATTTACCTCAGATTTAGCAATTTTTTGTAACGATTATAAAATAAAAAATGTCAGTTAAAAATTATCTTGATTTTGGTGAGGAATATGATACTGACAATACAGCAACAGAATTCGAGTATGATGAGTATCTCGACGAGAACTCAAAAGAACCAAATAAAGATGGTCAAAAAAAATTTAACACCAGAGAGGAAGATGTGTTCTTGCTGCCTCACAGGCTACGCTAGAAGTTCGTGGTAGGATATTAACAACAGTTGGTGTTGGTGGTGCTATTGCAGCTGGCGCAGAAATTGCGCTAGTAAACAATGGTTGTTTTTTTTTTAAAGGTACACGATATCAACTAGAAAATCACACAGTGGAGGATATTAATGATTGGTTACCGGTTGCAAGTACAATATTAAATATTATATCATTTAGCGAAGATTATTCGAGATCAATTGCAACAAATATGATGTGGTTCAAGGACACAGGACTTGGGCAAGCTGTTAGAAGTGAGTTCATTTTAGGCGGTGTTTTCACAAACGGCGCTGACGTTGCCGCAGATGTTGTGAAAGTTAAAAGTTTTCTTATAGCGAATGCTGGAAGCCTTGGAATAGAAGCACCAGCTGCAGCTGCAGAAGCATACGCTACAAGAATTTCGTTGACAGCAGCGTGCAACAGCTTTAGTATAACACCACCAGGTGCAGCAGCTAATGGAGAAGTTATGTTAGATTTGGTCAACAATTCTTTTGTTAATATGCGAAACGGAAGATATAACGAGGGATATATCAAGCGAAAAACTCTTGCAGCAAGATCACAACAAATAACAATGATGTTGCCATTAAGCACAATATCTGGATTTTGCCGCGACTATCATAAGGTATTTCGAGGGCTGAAACACTATGATTTTAGAACGGGCAGACCAAAATAAATGTCTTATTCGAGCTGGTGGAGATGATCATAAATTTGTGATTACGAAATTAGCGCTGTGGATGCCTCGAATTGTTCCATCAATAGCTAGGTTAGCAGAACTTAACACTACGTTAGAGGCTTTTACAAAAAGATTTATTTTCTTCAGCATAAAATATATCAAACAAGTGTTCCTAACGCAATCGATTACACTTGGCGTATTACAGCTACTTCGAGCGAACAATTACCAAGGTATGTGTTCGTTGTTTTTCAAGAAACAATACGACTTGGTAGCCAACTACAAAATAACTGTTTTTGATAACGCTGACGTCAAGAGAATAGTTGTCAGAATAAACTGTAAACAATACCCAGAACGAGCGATCGAATGTAATTTTACAGCCGGTGATGCAAAAAATGTTACGAGAGCGTATATGTACCTGATGGAAGCGATGCAAAAATATCAGGACGCTGACAGCGGATCACAGATTAACATTGAAGAATTTTGTACTCTTTATCCGATCTTTTTCTTTGACGTATCAAAACACTCAGATCGAATGATTAATTCAACCGCGGAAATAGAAGTAACTTGTTCGCTTGGAGGAGTTCCACCGGCTCCTCTAAACGTATTTGCCCTTGTGTCCGGCGATAGATTCTTGACGATTGGCTGAGTCAAAGGCAGAATGACTGTCCAAGTTTAATCTAACAAACAAGTATAAAATGAAAACCGAATACACGGCTAGAGAAATACACCTTACGCCCGGTCAAATTAAAAAATTATCAGCGGCGGTTGCCAAACGTAATTCTTTCTCTGCAATGATATCCCCAAAGACGGACGCTGCCGCAGAAAAAGTAATGTTAACTCAAAACCAAATCAATAGGCTAGATCAGGGAAAACTCTTCATCCTTAGGTTATCTGTCGCACAGGTAAAATTTATGGCAAAAGACGGCGGATTTTTTGGACCAGCACTTTCTGTAATTTTAACAAAGATTCAGCCTGTGTTAGGAACACTGGGACTAGCGGTAGCGTCAGGAGCAGTATCTGGAGCAACTAAAAAGGCGGTATCCGGCGATGGAATCAAACAAATTTTATATAACAATAAATAATATAATGCCAGCTAAAAGAAATCTCCAGCGACAAAATTGCCAAAAATCTAAAAAAATGAAGTCACCAAGAAAAACAAAACAAGGAGGAATTATTCCTTTCGCTTCGCTGCTAGCACGTTTAGGAGGCAGTCTAATTCCGAACCTTCTAGGGATAGGGCGTGTAATGACTCTACCAGGCACCAGACGCCCTTGACGCCAGTGATGAAGTCACCGCCTTTGAGTAAGTTCGAAATTATGTCGAGATTGAATGACATTGTCGGATTTCGTGGAGTATATTCCAAAGACAAATTAGATAATGTACCAGCAGCTGGTTCGTGTGTTGTAAATATACAAAACTTCAATGATGGATCAGGCACTAACTGGGTTGCAGTCCATAACAATAATTATTTTGATTCGTTCGGACTTCCTCCGAGTGATATTATAAAAAATATATTTTTAAAAAATTAAAAAAATAAATAAATTACTCGTCTAATCATCCACAGCCGGTTGGAACATTAGCTTGTGGTTATTATTGTATTATGTTTCTTCAACAGATGTCCAGCCTAAATTTAATTTTTTAAATTTTTTTTTACAGTTTGACAAGCAACCAGCTCACGTTAATGATGAGATTGCAATTAATTGTATCAAAACTAAGGAATATGTCAACAAAATGTAAGACTAAAACAACGAATACCGACGAGACAACGGAAAAAACAAAGAACAACAGGGTGATGTTAAAAAGCATTTGCGCTGTTTGCGGTAGAAAAAAAGTATGTTTTTAAAATCGACAACTGGATCTGGAATGTGTCCTGACAAGGTTATTTTAGTAGATGATTAATTGACGAAGGTAAATATTTTTGTCGACCATTAAAAATAAAATGAAATGTAATTGTAATTGTGATAAAGATCTTTGTATACAACAAGATAAAATTGTTACATACTGTCAATCATTCAATCGACGTGAGGTAATTGGCAGAGGCATTGACATCCACAAATTTATCGGAAAATTACCAAGGCCGAGGACTGGTTGGACATTGCCTCCCCATAAATATACTGAACCGTACAATCCACTGGACAAACAACTTGACGAAAACGATAATACATTACCAGGACAAGAACCATACAATGGTGTCGATGCAATAGCAATGCGTCATGATATTTGTTATCGTGATATAGAACGTCCTGATAACACTCTATCAAAATCAGACTGTGATAAGGTAATGCTAGACGAACTACGCGATATGAAACCTGCAAATATAAGAGAATGATTTGATAGAAGGTTAGTTCAAACAATGATAGGAACAAAATATAAGTTAGGTCTTGGAAATCAATTATACGATGATCTTGCGTCTCAATTACATAAACCTAAAAAAAAATTCCGAGACGTAAAGTTGTCGCAAATGCCGTTGACGATATCTGGGCGATAGATTTAGTTGATGTGTCAGGCCTTAGTAAATTTAACGTTGGCGCGAAATATCTTTTTAACGTCATAGATGTTTTTAGTAAATACGCTTTTAGTGTACCTGTTTCGGATAAAACTAGAACATCGATGACTGATGCGTTAAAGCAAATTATCGTTAGTACGGAAAGAAGGCCGAATAAGGTCTGGACTGATCACGGAGCGGAGATTTTTAATAAAAATTTTGAGCAGTCTCTGGAACAAAATAACATTATAAAAAAGTATGTTACAGGAAACGAAGGAAAAGGTGTCTTCGTCGAGCGATTTAATCGCACACTAAACAAGTTGTTACATAAATATTTGACAGCTAAAATTATAAATAAATACATCGACGATCTACAGCAGATTGTTGATAATTATAATAGCACGAAGCACAGATCAATTAAAATGTCACCAAGCGACGCAATTAAAAATCCGATTCTTGCAAACGAAAACATGTCTCGCAGACATAAATTTAAAGTTGGTGATTGAGTTAGAATTTCTTTGACGAAAAAAACATTTGAAAAAGGATTTACCCCAAACTGGAGCGAAGAAGTAATTGTTGTTGATAAAGTTTTACTGACAATACCTGTAACATATACACTAAAGGATTTATTGGGTGAGCCAATAACAGTTTTTACGAATAAGAACTGCAGAAAACTGAGCAAGATGTTTTCGTTATTGAAAAAATTATCAGGAAGAAAGGGAATAAAAGCCTTGTGAAGTGGCGCGGCTACAGCGATAAATTTAACAGCTGGGTTCCAACTAAGTCGATAAAATAATAATATTGTTATAAATTTCCTCGTACTTACGTTTGACAGAATTACATTTTACTGGTTTACATAACGATATTAGATATTGTCGACTTTTATATATTTCTGTCGGCCCGGGATTCTAATGTTTAAAAAGGGTTTTATTAGCCGCCTAAAAGACTGATTTTCATATACTGAAAAATTAAATTTCGAGATTTTTCTTTGTGATATGATATTTAACATCATATGGTCCAGCTGTCGGTCTGCTGTAATTTTTTTATCAAACACGCCAACAATTTCGTCTTGTTCGTCGTCGTTGTTAAATAGAATATCGTCTTCTGTATAACCAACAGAGTTGTGTTTATCGCCTAAGACAGCATCGTCTACTGTAAAATTATCGTCCGCGATTATAACAGCAAGTCGTTTCATCAAGTCCATATTATAATACAATTTTATCTAATTTATTATTATAAATGACTAACGAGATAAAGTATCATCAAAAAGTTGATATATTAAATTACAGAGAATTAGCCGAAGCAGTGCGAAAATGTTTGTCGGAATATAGGTCTTATTCTGTCAACATTAATGGGATGCAAGGCGATTCTAATAAAATTCTGCTAACAACGGCAGAAATAATAAACTTAATGATAGCCCAGTAATGACGCTAAAATTTAACAAAGACGATGTTTTAATGTTTGTTCACAATTGCCTAACTAAAAACGAGCTGGAAAATATAATTAATTGTCGTATTTGAATATGATTCTGTCAAATGTCGATTGTGATATTGCTGATTTCATTCTGCCATCTGCAACAAATTTAACTGCTGCCGGATTTATTTTGTAATATTTTGCTGCAGCTGTTATTGAAGGAAATACTAGTTTTGCTTTGTTTTCTAAATTAATTGAAACAATAGGTTGTTTTAGGATTTTTACAATTACAACCACCGCCTCGTCCTCGTCTGCTATTCATCTTTGGCGTAACAAGATCAAGATTTTCTAGACGATTATCTGTTTCAATACCGTTAACGTGGTCTATCACTAAACCATCGGGTATAGGTCCGTTAAAAGTTTCGTAAACAAATCTATGGCTATATAACCAACAAAATCTGTTTTTATTCCTCTAACAACCACAAGCAAGTATCCACTTTTTTGCAAATTACCTAGCACTTTTTTCGTTCGGATATTGCGAATGATTCCTTGATCATTAGCCTCATAAAGATCAAACACAGGGTGAGGTTGAAATTTACTTTGTAAAGACAAGGTTTCAATATTATCATCAGTAATCGAGTTAATTACTCTATAAACTCGTTGTCCTTCTGGAATTTCATCACAAAACAGTGTGTAAATAAAATCTTTTCTAAACACTTCAACTCGCTCGGTATCTCCAACCGATTTTACAATAATCTTATAACCAGCTGGTGTTGATTTACCAAACGGTTTTCCGTACTTGACGTGAATCACTGAACCTAACATATTTCCAGCGTATTAGTTATACTTGGGATGGACATGATATTCCTTCTGTTCCTCTGCTGTCAGTCTTATGTAACTCAAATTTTGTGTCATTATAGCTTAAACAATTTTTATCTCTAATTGTTTTTTTTTAACTAGCGCATTCGTATTTTGCGGTGAGATATCAATTAAAGATATAAAATGTTATATAACAATGCTGAAATTGCGAGATATAGCTAACAACAGCCTTATAGGAGAACCTACAAAAATAGCTACCGCGCTTCTCGGTTACGATAACAGTTATAAATTTGATGGCCAAGGTATTTTAGCAAATTTTAACTCTACAAATTTGTTTCATCTTCTGCATCCGACTGTAACGCAAGAACTTGCAGTACATAAAAGTATCAAACTAATAGTAGAGTGTCATGTTATTTTATCAAAGTTACACAATGTAGATTTCCGCAACGAGATTGCCGAGCCATATTTAACAGCTAAATCACGAAAAATATTAGCTAGAACAAATATTTCCTCAGTTGCCGATGAAATACATCAGGAAATAAATAAAAAATTGGAAGAATTTACTGCATCAGGATCAGGTTGGAAATTTGAGGTGATGGAGAAGGTTTTATTTCACACAGCGAGATATAACGTACTTCGCGGTAACTCTTACGGTGACCTGCCTCAAAAAATTAAAAACAAAAAATGTTGCATAAACGTAAAGAACTCTGATAACAAGTGTTTCCAATGAGCTATTCTCTCTGCGATGTTTCCAGCAGAAACAAATGCTGATCGCCTCGACAAGTATATTAGTCACGTATCAAAATTAAACTTTAATGGCATTAATTTTCCAGTGCAGAAAATCAAATACCAAAGTTTGAGGGACAAAGTGATGTTTCAGTTAATGTGTTTGGTCTTGACGAGCGTGAAAATGTTTATCCCAGATACATCTCAGAAAAAGCTACACAAAACACGATAAACTTGCTGTTTTATAAAGGACATTACGTTTGGATAAAAAACTTTAACGGTCTAGTTGGTAGACAATATAATAAAGATAAAAATAAGAAATATTTTTGTTGTCGTTGTTTACAAGGTTTATCTAAGGATGAAAAACTGCAAGAGCATGTTAAATACTGTGTTAATGTTAAAAAAAAAATAACAATGCCTACAGAGAAAGAAAAAGTTTTAAAATTTAAAACCTATAATCATAAATTAAGTATTCCGTTTGCTTTTTATGCTGACTTCGAGTGTTTACTTGTTACTGTGGCAGCCGCAGAAAATGATCCAAATAAATCAAGCACCAGAAAAATACAACATGTTCCCTGTGAAGTAGCTTATACAGTAGTTTGTTGCGCTAACGATAATTTTTCAAGTCCAATAAAATTGTATAGGAGTAAAAATCCTGCCTTGTGGTTACTAAAAAAAATTAATAGATGATGTTAATAAAATCACCGGCAGATTATCTAAAACAGCTCCAATAAAAATAATATCCAAACAACAACTTGATTTTTCCGAGGCAGTTAATTGTTATATCTGCGAGAAACCAGTCCTCGACCTCGATAAAGTGCACGATCACTGTCATCTAACCGGCCAATATCGTGCAGCCGCACATTATAATTGTAATTTGAAATTTCATGCGCCAGACTTTATTCCTGTCGTTGTACATAATTTCCGTGGTTATGATAGTCATATTATTGTCGAGGCATTTGGCGATAAGGAAATTAAATCTAAACTAAAATTAAATAATGCAATAAATTGTATTCCGAACAATTTTGAAAAATATATGTCAGTTGCGCTCGGCAAATTACGTTATCATCGACAGTCTGCAATTTATGGCGGCGCCGCTGGATGAGCTTGTAAAACGTTGTAGCAGTTTTGGTAATCTACGAAGTTGCTTTGGTGGGGATTATGCCTACCTGACAAAAAAAGGTGTCTTTCCGTACGAGTACCTCGACGACTGGAGCAGATTTGATGAAACTTTTCTGCCCGACAAAGATAAATTTTACTAGCAACTAAAAGGTGAAGGTATATCCGACAACGAGTACAAATACGCACAAGAAACTTGGAATAATTTTGGTTGTAAGACATTTGGTGATTATCATGATTTATACTTGAAAACAGATGTGTTAGCTGATATTTTAGAAAATTTTCGTAAAGTTAGTCAGAAAAATTATGGATTAAATCCATGTTGATATTATTCTGCGTCAGGATTGTCATGGGATGCTCTGCTAAAAACAAGTAGGATAGAACTGGATCTCTTAACTGATGTTGATATGTTTAATTTTATTGAAAAAGGGATTCGCGGAGGAATTAGCGTTATAATCAAAAAAATGCGGTAGCTAATAATAAGTACTTAAAAAATTACGATAAAAATTTACTGTCAAATTATATTATTTATCTGGACACTGTTAATTTGTATGGTTATGCAATGTCAGAGCCAATACCATGCAGTGGATTTCATTGGATAACTTCAGATCAATTTCTTAAAGAAACTGAGAAAAATCTCCCAGAAAATGTTAGCTATTTCTTTGAAGTTGATCTCGATTATCCTAGTTCGTTACACGATCTACATAACGATTATCCGTTTTGTGCAGAGTCAGTGATGATCGATTACAGTTTATTATCGCCTGAACAACAGGCAATGTCAACATCAAAAAATTCGATCGTTAATAAGCTAGTTCCAAATTTACTCAGTAAACGAAATTACGTGATACATTACAAAAATTTAAAACAAGCAGTCGACCACGGCTTAGTCCTTAGGAAGGTTCATCGCGTGCTAAAATTTAATGAATCTCGTTGGATGGCAGATTATATTGATTTAAATACCAAACGTCGTGCTATTGCTAAGACCGAAATTGAGAAAAACTTTTTACAAGTTGATGAACAATTCCGTGTTCAGTAAGACGATGGAAATATTAGAAAGCGAGTAAACATCGAGCTAGGTAATGATGTAAATCGCAGATATGAATTAGTCAACGATGACGGTTTTGTCAGTATGAAAATATTTAATGAAAATCTTGTTGCAATACAGCGACGAAAGACAAATTTAAAGTTAAACCAATTTATGTTGGTGCAGCTCTACTTGATATATCAAAATGGCTAATGTACGACGTTCACTATAGTTTTACCAAAAAGCAGTGGCCAAATTCTGAGTTGCTATTTACTGATACGGACTCACATGTCCATAACATAAAATGTGAGGATGTTTATCAAGATATTTATGATCATAAGGAGTTGTTTGATTTATCGGATTATCCAAAAAGTAGTGGATTTCATGACGATGTAAATAAAAATGTCATCGGCAAGATGAAAAACGAGCTTATGTTTGTGCCAGTTAGGGAATTTGTTGGGCTAAGAAGTAAAACGTATGCCGTAATTTTAGATGACAATAAACCGACAAAAAAAAGCAAAAGGTATTCCTCGCGGATACGTAAAATAAATGTATGAAATTTGATGATTTTAAAGCAGCACTAAACATAATGTCGGCTTTATTAAAGCAAATGTTATCAGGACAAATCATCACAAACTTGAAACAGATACAATTATAAAACGTGGACTAAGTAATTTTGACGACAAACGCTATTGTGTTGATGGCATAAACGCATTAGCTATTGGACATTATGCCAGTATCGAAGGTGATATATTCGATTAATTTTGTCTAAACTTTAGAAATAATGTTCGAAAATTTAACGTTTGCCGATGGAGTTAGTAGCAAAATTAGAAAAATGATTGTTAATGGCCAGCAATTATCATTTGAATTTAATGATGAAATTTCAGGTATTTGTTCTAGTAAATTTGATAGAATTAAACTCTCGCTTATTAAATCAGATAACAGCAAATATTTTGAATATCTTGAAAAGTTACGAGATGAGCTCAAGTTAAAGTATGATAATCTGCATGATCCGATCAGTCAAGAAAAATATACCAAAATTAATATTGACCTAGATCGGTCGAAGGTTTTTGCAAAAGGTTGTAAGTATTTTATCAACAGGGCAAGCAATGAGAAGGTTATTTGAATGTCATCGAAATGTAAGCGGAAAAGTTAAATTTTAGTTATATAAACACGATAATGAATTATTTCTTATAGCCACTGTTGATATTCTAGTGATAGGAGATGAACTTCTTTAAAAGAAGATAACCCTGCCTGTCTTCCTTGTATTTTGACGGGAGATAATTCTGTCTGTCTTCATTGTATTTTGACGGGGGATAACTCGTACAGTAACTTGCATAGCATTGACCTTATGGTCAAAAGGAGAGAGTGTGCTTGCATTACGTGACCGTTGTGATTTTTTTTTTGTTTGTGTGTGTGTGAATCAGTATAATTTGTAACAAAAAATAATATTTTACGCCTTTTAACTGATAAATTTGATGTACATTATCTTGCGTTAATTTCAGCAGGTTATATAGCTGTGCATATTCCAGGTAAGTTATTGACTTTCAGCTATACAATGTACACTGCGACAGCTGTTCACAACAACATCCGGCAGATCTGTCTGATTCATTTATATAGTCTTCCCTTATACAAAATACGTCGGACTGAATTTTATTCAACATATTTCTGAAATGTGTGTAAATTTTAGATCCATGATGGATTTTTAATATAGCTTAACAATTTTTCAGTCATATTGCTACATGTCTACAGTGAACATCGTTAGGTACTTCATAACAATTTCCAAAACGTATATTTGTAAGTAGAGTCCGTAGCGCAAGTGTTAGAGTGTTGAATTCTTGTACTCGAGGTCTTGAGTTCTATTTCCGTGACCGGCACATTGCCAGCGGGGGCGTTAGGATGTCAGATTTTTCTAGAACAATGGGGGGGGGAGGGCTCTGCCCTAAGAAATTTCATGTACACTTCTCATCACGTCGAACAACGTGGTGGGTGCTGTTTTGCACTCACTCCGGGCTTTGATTTGGGGGGATTGTACATGAAATTGAAAAACTTAGACAGCTCTCTGAATTCCTAATATTTCGTTTCGTACATTAGGAATTCGCCGGGGAGTGTGTCTATAGAGCCCCTCAAAGATAAACAGTATGGTGATGTAAGCTCCTTGACCTTGTGACCTCACTGAAGGGTTTCCCCACACAAGGACTTCAGAAAGAATGTCGCCAAAAGAAAAAGTATCATGAGGTGCCTGTGGGCCATTGGAGAGGCCTTTACACTAGAGCAGACCCAACTAGGGTCATCAACGAAAAGACCCCCCACCCTCAAAAAAAGAAAACTAGGGTCAACACCGAAAGACATCTTGTGGTAGCGACGAATTCGCCGATGCTCAGAAATCCGACTAGGATGTCGCAATTGTAATGAATTGCGTTGAAAGCAAGAAACGTCCACCGTGGGAAGAAGTTGCCAGATATAGCGTGCTGGTGAAAAGCATCTAGAATCAGTGAGACCAGCTAAAAATAAAGAACGCCATACTCTGTCGCAGATGGGAGTCGTACGATGGTGGAGAATTTCAGTCAAGCTATTGTTCCACGAGAAAAGAGAAACGATGTTCTATGCATGGCTCATGAATCACACATTGGAGGACGCCTTGGCATCAGGAAAACTCTAGAGATGATCCGAAAAGGGTATTACTGGGTCTGACTTCAGAAAGATGTGCAATTGTGGTGCCAGAGATGTGAGGCCTGTGTGAAGCGAAAGTCACCAGGACAAAAAAGGCGTGCTCCAATGTAGCTGATTGCGTCAAAGGTGCCGAAGACCGAAAATGGAAACGTTTACATTCTCGTGATCGCCTACTACTTTACAAAACGGACTGAGATATTCCCAATGCCTTGCCAGGAAGCGACAAACGTTGCAAGATTCATAGTAGAGGAAGTCGTCACGCGTTTTGGTGTGCCAAGAAAGATTCACACGGATCAAGGCCGACAGTTCGAGAGTGAACTTTTTCGTGAAATGTATCGACTCCTTGGAATGGAAAAAACTAGGACCAATCCATGACATGCGCAGGGCGACGGCATGGTGAAAAAGATGAACCGAACGCTAGAAAGCATGGTATCTGCTTTAGTCGAAGAACGACAAAGAGACTGGGACGAGCAACTCCCGTACCTAGCGATGGCATACCGCCCTGCAGTGTATGAAACCTCAGATTTTACTCCAAATTTCATGATGATGGGAAGGGAGGCAGACTTGCCGTTAGACGTTGTGTTTGGAAAACCACCCAATCAACACTACAACAGTTCTCATGAATGGATTCAAGCACTGGAAAGAAGGATAGAAATTTCACATCGTTTCACCAGAGATAACTTGCAATGCAATATGCGTCGACAGAAGCGCTATTATGACAGCAGGACCGGACGGGTGCGATTTCAGACAGGCGATCTTGTCTGGTTATTTTCGCCAAATAGAAAAAGGGGAATTTCGCCGAAATTACTGACTTGGTGGTATGGGCCCTACGAAGTCATTGACAGGTCGAGTGACGTCATTTACAGAGTTAAATGTGGTAGACATGGGAAACCTCTTGTAGTGCACGTGGATCGCTTGAAAAGGTATCATGGACGTAATGAAGTCGATGAAGGAGCGAGGAAATGGGACTCTGAGACTTCGGAAGGTATTGATAAAAATCAAGGGAACGACGACCTCGATGATATCAGCCTTGTTGCGCCTTCCCCCATACACCATGACGGAAATTCTCGCTGTGAATAAGAGCGACAATAGAGTCAAGAACACCTGGTGATGAGTGCCCCAGGAGATAGAGGAAATTACCCATGAAATTGGGCGAATTCTATGTTGAATATTTCTAATCCGGAATAGTGAACAAGTGTCATGATGGCTGGAAGGAAGCACTGTGAAATAATGACTGTCATTCGAACTGAACAGTAATTCTATTGCAATTATTTGATATTGCGTTCTCCTATAATTAATTTAACGGTGATATACATGATTTTTATTTTCCTTTTATCTATTCGTATGTGCGTGGAAACACATGGTTGCAGAGGCGTGGGTTGTGAAACGAGAAAAACCCATCGACAGTAATTTTCGCTTCGTTAATATAATTTTCGTCTCGTTAAAGTTTATGTTGTAATTTAAATGTTAGCGGGCTTTGTAACGCCATCTAGCGTCTAGTTTGGGTCACGTGATTCCGCCTGGGTATATATACGTGCCCACTTTAATCCAATAGTAAGTAAGAAAGTAAGTTGCAATCGTGGTGTGTTATGAAGCGGTTTTGTGTGAAGACGTCCCCTTGCAAGTGAAGCTGTATAACCACCTGCCGGAACAAGCACATTTGGTCGTAGTTTGCCGGACACGAAAGGGGTCAAGCGGAGGAATTTAAAACGTGTAGAGACAAAGTCTTTCGTTGACTAGGATACAGGCGATATAAGGTTAGTCCAAGAAACGCGATAATCTTGCGACAATACACATGTTAACTGAAGATATCTCTTCTCTCATCATTTCGCACTGTTCCCCCCCCCCCTCTCTCTCTCTCTCTCTCTCTCTCTCTCTCTCTCTCTCTCTCTCTCTCTCTTGATCGAGTAACGAAGCGCGACCATGACCTAGTCGGCAACTCTGCGACTAAGTCAGCGACCCAGTCGGCGACTCTGCGACCTAGTCGGCGGCTCTTCGACACAGTAAGAGACACAGTCGGCAACTCTGCGACCCAGTCGCTGACCCGGTCTGCGACTCTGCGACCAAGTCAGCGACACAGTCGACGACTCTGCGACTCATTCTGCGACCCAGTCGGCGACTCTGCGATCAAGTCTGCCAAGTTTTGGGAAATAACATCATGGAGACTCGAACGGCGTTGAGCCAAATTTCTTCAGAAAAAAAGTTAATTTCCATTTCTGAAATGTAATGCAGTTTTCGATTTATTTATTCTAGCTCAGAAAGTGCCCGTTTCTGTTGCTGCAGGTTTTACATCGCCGGCGCACATAATCGTGCGTCGCATGGCGTGATGAGAAATCTTTTACATGTGAAAATATAGAAATAAAAAAGCAAATTATTTTGCTAATAAGTTTCTATATTTAACACTTAAGTATATAATGAAAGTAATTGTAATATGTCCTGTTTTATCGCAAATGGCATGAAATGGCGATTTACGGCTTAGAAAAAGACGTACAAGTGTGCATTTTAGAGTCACGTGAATAAGTGATCTTTACTTTAATTAGAGAAAAGTTTAAAACCGTTCAATTCACAACTCATCTAATGGGGTACACTGTGGTCTCTTACTACTGCCTGATTCAATATGTAAAGTATGGATAGACAAATCTTATTTTTGAAGGTGTTTTCTATTTTGTTTTTCACTGTTACCGTATCCAAATACTTCCTAGATCCAAACTGTGACGACAGATTTAAATATAAACTACCTCTTGAATATTCTTTGATTCAAGCTTGCCAATTTTGTATAAACGTTTTCAACTAGCTGTTATTTTACCAAAGTTAAGAACACTTTTGTGTTCCAAACAACTTGAATTATCCACACTTCCTCCGGGCCAGGATTGCTTAATAAATCCGAAAGACTAACGATGTCCAATTTTCTTCCAGGACTACTTTCTATGTCAGTAAGTATTTGGTTATATATGACATATATATTTGCTATTATCTGAGGAGATAGTCTTTGTGCAGTATTTCAGAATGAGGTAATATTTATTGATATGTAGGGATGTCCTTCCCAATTCACCATGTACATCATTTTGGGTCGATTGCTTAAACCCCAAGAAGAGTTTTACAAAGCTTAAGTGAAACAGAGTTAAACATCATTTCCTTCAATAAACTTCGGACCTAGAATTACGAATTGTTCATAGTATTGTGTACAGTAGCCACTGTGGGTACCTTTTTGAACTTGTATAAATACTTATTCATTGCAAATAATGCCTTTGAGTTTTGTGTGTCTAATGTTTGTTCAGCAAGCGTGATAGAACCCCTTGTTGCAAAAAACAATTCGAAGAAATACAAATTTATTATGAACTCCTAACTCTAAACCTTTATAGAAGAATAAATTATCATCTTCTATGCATACATACATA
>JAECUM010011931.1:0-66139 GCA_016617855.1 Megalonaias nervosa
TATATATGCCCTCTAATGGTTTTCTTAAAGTACATGTGTGCCCTCTGTTGACTTATTCACTGTATAGGTATGCCCATCAAGGCTTGTTCACTGTATAGTTAATTATAGGGTACTTCATGTGACTGGGGTTTCCATGTCCTGATATTCTTAGGATGTCCCAAGTGTGTCTGCCCTTGTGGCAGGATTCCGTGGCTGACACAAACTCCCTTTGTAGGTGCTCTGCAGTTTCATATTTTGCATAGGGTTAGACTTTTAAAGAAAAAGATTTTCCCTGGGTTCCCTCACTGGTTTGTTACGAATATGTAATTTAATTACTTGTGTGTTAATTTTAAATTCTTTTTTATTTTTGTTTTGTATCATTACATTTTATTGTAATGGTTATTTTCACGGGATCTGATGTTTTTGAAAGAGATATTATGTTTATATAAAATGTAGTATGACTCACATAAGCACAATTTTTGCATGCCATGGTTTGTCAATTTAAGTAAACACTACGCGAAAACGATTGGTTATTGCCAAGGTCATTTTCTTGCCCACATGTAATTGCATTGTTTACTGCGCTATTCGGTGATGAAATAGCCACGTGTTCCCTCGTTGTATTTTTACATCTTTGGAGCTCGAGATGTTTTATTATAGATGACAACTTGTTCAGAAGTTCATTTATATTTTAGAATATAATAATTTATTCCCTGGAGAACTATACAAGTGTCAAAGACATTTGATGGAAATTTATTTTAAATTGAAACATTACAAGTTGTGGTTCAGCATGGAACTCTTGACATTCGTATAAAGACTTCACCTGACATCATCCTCCATCTTGGAAAGTCATCAAGATTCGATTTAACCTGGATTCAGTTAAAACTATTTAGTGATAGGACTTGTATTTTTTCATTACTAGGATAAATGTTTGGATTGTCTTCACAAACTGTAAGTCCTATTTTCTATTTTCGCCTTTTCACTGTGTTTTCTAGGGAAATAAATTATTTTTTTTAAAACTTACAAAGCTTGTTGGTTTCACTCTTTTCTTTTGTTTCTTTTGAATGAACCTATACGTAACACTGGTATCAAGGACCTTTTAAACTTTTTGGTGTAATTTTTTCATGTCTATGATATTTGGGATATTAAAGAAGATAGAATCAACTCTTAACAGTTGGCAAAGGAGAAAAATTACTCAATATAAAAAAATGACTATAATTAGACCCTTAACTCTATCCAGATTTACACACCTATTTCAGTCTTTGCCTGATCTATGACAATTTCTCACAAATTCTTTTTAAATTTATTTTGAATTCACTGCCAGATTGTATTAAAAGACGTTTTTTTTCAAGGTTATAAGCATGTATGTCTGAAGATGGTTAAAATTACAGATTTGTATTAAAGCATTAAAGATATCATGTTTGAGAAAAACTGTAAACATAAAAATAAATTGACAGCTTTATGTTGCATTGATTTTAAAACAATATTACTTTTGGATCACATATTAATCACTTATTTTTTTCACTCTTACTGTGAAGTTCTGGATAATTGTACTGTATACATAGAAAGAATTTACCAACACGTTGAAAATATATATATACCATATATACTCGTATATAAGCCGAATAATTTAAGAAAAACTAAAGGCTTGGAAGAAGGGTGTTCGGTTTATTTGCAGGCCAAGGTCTAAACTTGAAAGGTTTTTTAAAAAAAATGGTGTTCACTATCATTATGGCTGTAAATCTTGCGACACGAAAAAATATTTTTCCGTGTCCTAAGACGTATATGCATGTTAAAATCAAATACATCCTAGGTTCCCAACACTTGCTAAACTGTTATAAACTGCTGTACTATAATGTACAGTACTTACACAGTGCAAATCGTGCCTAGCATCACTTTAATTGTTGTTTATTCCCAGACACATTAGATGCAGATTTAGCTTTATTTATTATTTGGACCAAATCACATTCTTCCAGATAACTGTGACTTCACTAGTCGGTCATAGCTGTTTCATTCAAGATGATCCTTGTGCACATGGGTTACTCTTTTTCAGTGATATAAGCGATGCTTCAGATTGAGGCAATCTTTATGAAAAGGTACACACGTTCATTTGTGCAAGGCACAACCAGCATAACTGTTACATGTTCATGAAAGAATGGTAATAATAAAGGGCAAAATTCTGAATCTAGATCAGCTAAGATCATCATCAATCTGATTGTGTGTTTTGGCTGAACAAAATCATAATTTTCCACACAATGGAAAGCTGGATATTTTGGCATCTCCTTTGTTTTTAATCGGCTGATTTGTCTTATGTTTTCCGACAGCAATACAGGCCAGCTAATCATTAAAACACTGAAACTGGCTTGGGTTAAGAGGGCATTTTGACTGGCAACTATATCAGTATTTTGATGTGTAATTGCCTTTCACTCCATAACATTAGCACGATTACCATAGTTTTGTAAAATGGGGCGTAAGGTCACTTACATCAAAGCAAACTACAACTCAGTTGTATTTTACGGTATTTGCATAATTTTCGAAACAGTATTTCTGAAACTTCATTATTATAATTTGGATTTATTATTAACATTTAGTGCAGTGGTGCCCATGGTTCAAATCCATGGGATGTACTTCATTCAGTGGAATGTACTTCATTCAGTGCAATTTTTTGTTCAAAACCTACAATACGGTGGCGCCGTTATGTAAATATGCTCACTAGCCTGATTGTGAGTGTTGAATCAAACCCTATTGTTCTTCATAATTGTCATACTGGGATAATATTTCAGTGAGTTAAATATTTACAATTTAAAGACAAAAAAAGACATAATTACTGTTGCACTGATGTAACCTGTCTATTGCAGTAAAGATAAACAAACAATAATCGAGTCAATAAGGAGACGTAGTGTTACAGCAACACGTGAATGCTCAATTCTTGTCATCATCTGATCAAGTTATACACAAATCTGAATTGGGCAAAACAATAAGAAAACAGAAAATTAAATACATTTCTTGACTTTTTAAATAAATTTATATAATTTCAGTGTAATAATCGTACATGCCAACTTCGAGAGAGTTATACGCATTGGCGTAACTATCTCACAACGGGCCCCACAGCAGACTTTTTGTATGCCCGTCCCCTTACTGTCACTTTAATTTTTTATTTTTTTTTTTCGTGGTAGAGACGGGCCCCCCAAGAAGACTGGGCCCACAGCACGACTGTACCTGCTACCATGGTAGTTACACCACTGGTTATATGGGTAATTTTGCTAATGTAAGTTGACCTAAATAAATGCATTTAGAACTTACCGCGTGCATCTTGTGATGTTGTCTCGGACTTTTGGGTTGGCTAATACGTGGGTTATGCACTTTTTAGATTTTATACTTATTATGTTTGGGGGTCGGCTTATATGCGAACGGGTTTATCAGCGAGTATATATGGTAATTGAGAAGGTATTACTTTGACCAATATGGTATAGTTTTGTATAAAAGATTGACATAAAAAAGAATCCGTAATAATACCAATATAATTGGATTTGATGAATTAAAAATTATGTATGGATTCTATACCCTTTTGATGAATTAAAACTTATGTGTGGATTCTATACCCTTTTGATGAATTAAAAGTTATGCATGGATTCTTTACCCTCAAGATGAATTAAAAATTATGTATGGATTCTTTACCCTCATGATAAATTATATGTGGATTCTATACCCTTTTGATGAATTAAAACTTGTGTATGGATTCTTTACCCTTACGATGAATTAAAAATATGGATTGAAAACAGCATTTTTAGATTATATGTTGGTAATAAGGAAAAATATCTTGAAATTGGAAAGATTTGTGGGCGGGGGGAATGCAAAGGTGACAATTCAGGAATAAAATAAACATTTGTTGTACATTTTGGTGAATAAGAAAGAATCAAGATTTTTTTTCTATAATGTCACTGTTTACAGAGTTTGCTGTTATACATTCAGATGAAATAATTCATTATTTGCCTCTGCTTGCTGTTACCAGTCTATACTCTTAAAATAAGTAACAAAAAAGAGTGAAGACAACAGTCTTTGTAAAACTGAACAAATAATTTATTTCACTAGAATACAAAGTGAAAAATGAGAAAAAAGAACTTACGGTATTGCAAATTAAGTCCAAAAATAATCCAAGAATTAAAGACACAAATCCTGGTAATAAAAAGTCCTAAGTAAAACTCAGTTCAAGTCCCAAAGCGATCCAAAATTGAAGGTGATGACTGTTATGGTCTGTGAAGTGCTGATGTGTCGACAGCCTCTTGTTGAATCACAGAAATATTATTCCAGGTTTGAATTCAGTATAAATTCCAATGAATGTCTTAATACAAGAAATTTTATTAGAGCACTTCTGTATTTCTAGAGAAAATAATCACTTGAATTCAATAATTTGAAGAAAGTAAAATTCAGCCCAAAATGGTCACAACATAATACAACTTAAAGTGCTAGATGTTAGAGCATGGCTGGTAAAATCCTCACAGTCACAAGATAATATAGTTCTCTGCTTGACCTCAGGTCTTAATTAGCATTTTCTAAAAACAACCATTACCTAATGGAAAATAACCTTCTAGAATGATATAATGAGCCTTGTTTATTTACAACACAATAGCCTATAAAATTCACTTAGGAATCTCCAAAACCCTGACCCTGATCAACATATTTACTCCTTCTTTGTTTACCTGAATAATAATTCTGTTAATAGGATCATACACAGAGAGAATAATAAGGCTATTATTAGTTGTTTACATAAATGAAATAAAAAAATTAAAAAAAGTCAATCAGGTCAAGCAGAAGTGAACTCAGTTTTGGACAAGGTCAAGTCCAGCAAACAATGTTACATTACAATAACATGTAATGAAATAAAAATTTTTAAAACTAACAGACAAACAATTAAATTAAATATACATAACACTTCCCTTCATAAAGAAAACGATTTATACAATAAAGCTTTCTTTTTACTATAGGTCAAATATGCATGTGGTAAAATAAACCCATAAGGATGAAATCTTATGAATGACACAAAGTATACATGAAACAATATATTTCTATGCATGTGAAAGTGCATCTGCTATTAAAATGTCTTTTCCCTTGATGTGCCTGATGTCAATATTATATTCCTGTAACAACAAACTCCACCTTAATAATCTCTGATTTTTGTTTTTCATCTAGCCAATCAAAGTTAGGGGGTTGTGATCACTAAACACAATAATCGGAGAAGGAGGTAAACTAATGTAAACTTCAAAGTGTTGTAATGACAATATCAAAACCAAACATTCCTTCTCGATTGTGGAATAATTTCTCTGGTGCTAATTTAATTTCATAGAACAATAGCACACTGGATGATCAACACCATTTTTATCTTCTTGAATCAATACTGATCCAACCCCAACATCAATTGCATCAACAGACAGTTTAAATAATTGACCAACATTTGGAGCTGTAAGAACTGGTTCACTCTTAAGTATGGCGTTTAACTTATCAAAAGCCTCCTGACATATTTTCAAGTCCAATGAAACTTAGTTTTCTTGCTCAGTAAATTTGTCAGGGCTTCAGCGGTTATGGAAATATTGGAACAAAATTTTCGATAGATTAGTTCTTGCAACCTCAAGCCTTTGACAACTTATACTTAAAATTAGAAACATAATCGAGAAGATTGATTTCAGTATCTTCATTAGAAAAAAGTTTCTCTTTTAACAACTTCAATGGTCCACGCACAATATGTCCAAAAACTAGTTCAAAGGGACTGAATCCTAAAGGTTCTTGAACTGATTCCCTAACAGCAAACAATACTAAATGAATGCCTTCATCCCAATCTTTACCAGTATCAAAACGATATGACCAAATTATATTTTGCAAAGTTTGATGAAATCTTTCTAAAGCCCCTTGGCTTTCAGGGTGATTGGCAGAAGATTTGAATTGTTGGATGCCTAATTCATACATAACTTGCTGGAATATTCCAGACATAAAATTTGACCCTTGATCAGATTGGACAGATTTGGGAAGGCCAAATTGAGTATAAAAAAAACTTTATCAAAGCTTTTTCTATTGTTTAGTTTCAATATTCCTCAAAGGAATTGCCTCTGGGAATCTTGTTGATGCACACATTATGGTCAACAAGAATTGGTTACCTGACTTGGTCTTAGGGACCAACACAATCTACCATTATTCTGCTAAATGGTTCATCAAATGCAGGAATAGGTTGCAGATGAACCTTAGGTATCTTTTGATTGGGTTTTCCTACCATTTGACAAGCATGACAAGATCTACAAAATTTACAAACATCACTTTTAATTTTTGGCCAATAGAAGTGATTCAAGATTTTGTGATAAGTCTTATTAATCCCTAAATGACCAGCCAAAGGAGTTTCATGGACCAGACTAAGTATTTCCTGTCTGTAAGATTTTCAAACTACAATTTGATAGTTCACTGACCACTCGTCACCAGCAGGTACCTCGGGAGGTCTCCATTTTCTCATAAGAATTCCATTTTTAATGGAATAACAGACAGGTACTTCAATGGCCTGAGTTTCACTAATGGCCCTTTGAATCAAACAGGAGATCTCAGGATCTTTTTCCTGTTTGACGACAAGTGATTGTCATTTGTCACCCTGATTAGAATAAAGAGAATGAGTAGTTAAAAGAGGATCACTGTGATCAATACCTTTTGATTGATCCAAAGAAAAAGGAGTGAATGTGACCTCATCAAAAGCCTGACCAATACATGTGTTGGCTAAAGGAATACTTTCCTGATCAACATCATTCTCAAGAGCTTCCTTTGCCATAGCTCTAGTAACTGCACAAGCTGGGTATAAATCAAGGAATTCTTCAATAGGATGGACTTTCTGATTCAAACAAGGCTTGTCAGTTACAAGTGGATTAATCACAACCTTATCTCCAGCTATGTCATTGCCTAATAACAAATGAATGCCCTCAACGGGTAAGGAAGACACTGTTCTGACTATCACGGGTGCTGAGACTAAGTCTGATGACAAATTTACACGATGGAGAGGAACATTAACAAAGCCGTACTCTACTCCCTGATAAAGAAAACTCTCATTAGAAGAAGACTTCTCAGGAAAAGGCAAAGTAGCTGATAATAAAAGACTCTGAGAAGCTCTTGTGTCCCTTAAAATTTAATAGGGATGGGACTGGCCGAATCACCCATGAGTGATATAGAACCCTTTGAAATGAGTGGTTCATAATTCTCCATAATAAAATCAGACTGGGGTTTATTAGACCCAACAAATATATTGTTTTCAATACATGACCATGACCTTGACCTCTTAGAAATAAGAGCATTTGGGATAGGTCTGTTTTGATTCTTTTGCTTATTTTTCAGTTTGTAGCAATCACAAATAATGTGTTCTTCTTGCAATAGGATTTCTGATCAATCTCATCAGAACTTGATTTCTAAAAGTTGTGCCAGATTGAAGTTTAGAAGGGCTCGTATTAGGCTGAAATACTGTTTTACCAGAAGACTGCTGAGTGGAAGACTTGCTTACAAAAGAAACTTTATGAGCTAAGGAATTCTCGTCAGCAGTATGAGCAGCATTTTCCAGCGTTTTGACCTTATGCTTCTGAAGATAAGTCTTAATGTCACAGTGGAAGCAATTCTTGAACTCTTCAAGTAATATGAGTTGTCTGAGATTTTCGTAATCTTTATCAACTTCCTTGGCTAAGTACCACCTATCAAGTAACTGCTCTTTTTCTCTTGCAAATTCGACATGAGTTTCTCCAGCTTCTTTTTTATGGTTCCTGAAGTTTTGTTGATGAGCCTCAGGGACTAACTCATAACAATTTCAGATGCATTCCTTAACCAGATCGTAGTCAGCACTTTAATGTACTGATAGGGAAGCATAGATGTCTCGGACTTTGCCAGATAGTGCACTCTGTAATAATAGAGTCCAATGCTCTCTTGTCCATTTCAAATTTTAAGCAGTTTTTTCAAAATGAGGAAAATATTTGTTTACTTTGTTTTCTCTAAAATGGGGCACTAACCTAATATTCTTAGTAACCTCAAAACTTGAATTTGTATGTAAAGTGGATATGTGCTTTTCACTAGCCAGCTCTAATTCTCTTAATCTAAATTAAAATTCTCTTTTTTCCTTTTCTATTTGCATTTGCATCTGTCTCTCTCTCTCTCCTCTTTCTCCAATTGCAACTGCATTTGTTTCTCTCACTCCTCTTTCTCCAACAGCATTTGTTTTCTTCTTTCTGTAACTGCATTAGTTTTTCTCTCTCCTCTTTCTCCAACAGTATTTTCCTCTCTCTTTCCTCTTTATCTAATTGCATTTGCATTTGTTTTTCCTCTTTATCTTTCTGAAGTTCAAGCTTTTGTTGACTCTAATTCCATCTTGTATTTTAATTTTAATTCATTTACTTTCATGTTAGAGTCTGATACAGACTTACTAATGAAAACCAAAGCACTTTTATCCAAACATTCTTTCCCACCAAATATTGTACCAGAATATTTTTATTTCTTGTTTCGTTAAAGAAACTTTTGCCTCAGAAAGATCATATTTTCTGGCAAGCTGAAGCAGTTCATCTTTTTTCAAACAGTCTAACTGCTCCTGGGTAGGATTTTGAAATAAAGATCTCTGCTTTTGATGACATTGTAAAAAGCTTGCTGATTTCACTAAAGATTTCTAAACTGTGAAATAATACTTGGGATTTTAAAATTTAGTGCAGTGGTACCCATGAGAAAAAAATCACTTGAATTCAGTAATTTGAAGAAAATAAAATTCAGCCCAAATTGGTCACAACATAATACAACTTAAAGTGCTAGATGTTAAAGCATGGCTGGTAAAATCCTCACAGTCACAAGATAATATAGTTCTCTGCTTGACCTCAGGTCATAATTAACATTTTCTAAAAACAACCATTACCTAATGGAAAATAACCTTCTAGAATGATCTAATGAGCCTTGTTTATTTACAACACAATAGCCTATAAAATTCACTTAGGAATCTCCAAAACCCTGACCCTGATCAACATATTTACTCCTTCTTTGTTTACCTGAATAATGATTCTGTTAATAAGCTCATACACATTGAGAATAATGAAGCTGTTATTAGTTGTTTACATAAATAAAATAAAAAATTTTTTTAAAAAGTCAATTAGGTCAAGCAGAAGTGAACTCAATTTTGGACAAGGTCAAATCCAGCAAACAATGTTTCATTACAATAACATGTAATGAAATTAAAAAAAATTAAAACTAACAGACAATTAAATTAAATATACATAACATTGCTCACACTGATGACATGAAATTTAGGGATTTTCAATTGTATATATTCCATGAAATTTGTGTACAAATTTATTTTTGCACAAAGCCAGAGCACTATATAATGCTAGTTTTTTTGTAAATCAGAGGAGTCAGTTGTTCATTTATTATTTTAAAGGTAGAAAATTAAATCACTAGAACAGTCGATGAAAGATCAGTTTTAAATTCATAAGTAATTTGACAAGTGTTCATATATGGAACTGCTATTTCTAATGCTTAGTATTTCCAAGCTGTTATAACAAAGTATTTATCTTCTGATGGAAAATTTCAAAATCACCTAAGTTTGTATTTCAGATTTTAGTAGATATTTTAAAGCTGAAAAGTATGTTTCAGAAGTAGAGCAATCTAACAGAAAATTCTATAACAAATGGTCAGACATTTTAGAATTCTGATATATAGTTCATAAGACTATTATTGATTAAGTTTCACCAACTGTAAATACAATATATCAGTGATTTTTTTTTCTCAATCACTTCAACTTTCCAAGTACTACAGCCACACCTGTACATTTTGCTCTGTACTTGTCATGATGAGAATGCATGAGTAGTTAAAATTGTTAACATTAATCAATGCATCTGTCAAATAAATATGTCAGTTAAACAATAAATTTCACAGTGATCAAACATATATATATATATATATATATATATATATATATATATATATATATATATATATATATATATATATATATATATATATATATATATAAACGATAGATTTCTCAAAGAATAAACAGAATAATATACCAGTTAAACAATAAATCTAATGATAACTAAAATATGCAATATATCAATTAAACAATAGATTCAGCATTGGCAAAACAGATCAAATATACCAATTAAACAGTTAATGTAGCAATGATAAAACTGCACTATGATCAAATAGCATGAAGATCACAGGTCACAGTGATCAATCATTGTGTGATCAACAGGTTGTGATGAATCATCCAATGATTAAATGTTGTAGATCCAGTAATCTACATATACATTGGTATACAGTGTTAGCTGTATCTAACAATTTTATACATATTGTAATCAGTAATCAAGAGGTAATAAAATTTAGAAACTACAAAAAAACAGAAAATATGAATTTGAAATAGGAACTTGAAACAACAGCACTTCAGGCAAATGGGTCAATGCAGAAAGCAAATCATGATTAACAGTATTCACAGTGTGAAATTATTCAATATGCCAGTGACACAAAACAAAAATCTGAAAACCAAGATTGCTCATTTAGCAAAAGAAGTCACAGGTAAAGACATAGACCAGAGAGAAATACTAGACATCTACAGAATTTCCAGAACCACAAGTGCAACAAAGACAGTATAATGTTGAGACCAATATTATCCCTTGTAAAGGACAGAAAGAAACTGAAAGAAAAACTTTCCTTAAGAGTAACTGAAGATGCAATCCAACTAAACATGGGGCTCATTAACAAGCTCCCCATGCACTCTAAAATTTAATCTGCCTGGTATTTTAATTGCATAGATATAGTGATTAATTAAAAATCAGAATCAGATATTTTTGTATGGTTTAAAGGTACAGCTGAATTTCCTTTCCACTGTTTAGGAAACCTTGGTAGGTGTCGTTTTATTGCATTCTTTATCATGGTGCATGTGTGTGTGTTTTGGATTTATAATGTAGCTTTAACAATGTTTCAGTGATATCACTGTGATGTCTGCAGTGTGGCAGTTTATAGTGACGTCAAGCACTAGGGCATCATGCTGTAAACATGTAGCATGATGTCCCACCCAGCCACATTATCCTGACACCAAGCCAACCAGTCCTAACACTATCCTTTTAATGCTGAGTGCCCAACAAGGCAGCTATTAGTACCATTTTTATAAGTCTTTGGTATGACTCTGCCAGGGTTTGAACCTGCAACCTCCTGCATCCAAGATGGACACTCTAACCACTAAGCCACTGAAGCGGTCGCTTTATCATGGTGCTGAGTTTTGTATAGACCTTTGTATACTATTTGCAAAAAAAAACCTTTTTGCAGCTGTTAAAAATATTTTTATACTTCTTCAGTATCAAAATAATTCAGAATGTTGTTGGTTGGACACAACAAACAAATATCTAATCCATTCATTATTTAAAAATGTAGTAACCAAATATTTATTCATGTTATTGAGTTTCAAATAATTTTTCATCTTTATTTTATATATAGACATTGTTCAAATGTCTGTTTTCCCTTTTTTGTTGGTTTTGTTGTTCATTTATTTAGTTTATGATTTCACTTGGTTGTGCTTTTGTTTATTTTGTTTTTTTAAGCTGTTGCTCATCTCTAGCTAATTGGAAGAAAATTAGACCAGAATATTCCATAGATAGAATACTTTAATGTCTATAAATCTTTGTTGATAATCACACTCTTAACTGGATAATACGAGTATAAATTTGTTTGCCTTGATATTATTCATCCTGCTTAGTTGCAGATAGTTAAACTGCTTAGTCCTCAGGAAAGGAGCAATATTTAATGTACAGTGTAACGAAAGTCAACAATTAGCCGTATATCGTCTTTAATAACAGTAGTAATAATGACTGTGACGATGATGATAACAATAATAATAGCTAATTATTTGTGTTGTTGTTGGTATCATGATTATTGTTACTGGTACTATTGCTATTATAAAAAGAATAATTATGCAGGCAATGATAACTTCTACTTCAAACTGGTCAATAGAATATTGAAATTCTTTTTAATTTTTTTCTCCCTTTTCTATCAGATTAATATGACCTGTAAAATAGAGCTTTGATTACTTCAGGAATATCCATTAATAATTTACCAGTCCATAATATTTGCAGGTGTACACATATGCATTTACTTATCACTGATTATGTTTTAGTTGTTTTTACAAATCATTCATTGTTTTGTAGCAGTTGTATTATGTGTCTGTCCAACTCTCCACTGTAAGGCATGCTTATGATGCTTTATAGTCATATTTTCATCACCTAAGTAGTCACGTCAAGTTGTTACAATACTATAGTTCAGTGTGTGTGTGTGTGTGTGTGTGTGTGCATGTGTGTGTGTGCACTCAGATCATTTGTCTCAGTTGATTGAGGTATACTCAAATAATTTTGTCATTTTACATTACACTTGTGTTGAAATTCTAGTTTAAATATCAAACTATGAATAATCAAACTAAAATTTAATCACTGAATGTTAGGGGACTGTACAGCTTTGGTTAAACAAACTAAACAAAATTAAAAATGCATTCATTATTTATTTACATGAAACATACAGCACAGCAGTAACTGAAAATATTTGGAGACTGAATGGCGGGTTTTGGTGTTTATTTGGCAATAAATCTAGTAAGAATGCTGGAACTGCCATTCTTTTTAGAAATAATTGTGAATTTTTCATCCAAAGAATAAGATATGATGATGGCAATGGTAGATATCCAGTATTGTATAGATACAGTGTATATTGATTGTATTGTATTAGATACAGTGTATATTGATTGTATTGTATGAGATACAGTGTATATTGATTGTATTGTATTAGATAGAGTGCATATTAATTGTATTATGTTAGAGACAGTGTATATTGATTGTATTGTATTAGATACAGTGTATATTGATTATATTGTATTAGATACAGTATATATTGATTATTTTGTATTAGATACAGTGTATATTGATTGTATTTTATTAGATACAGTGTGTATTGATTTGTGTTGTATTAGATATAGTGTATATTGCTTGTATTAGAGAAAGTGTATATTGATTATATTGTATTAGATATAGTGTATATTGATTTGTATTGTATTAGATACAGTGTATATTGATTATATTGTATTAGATGCAGTGTATATTGATTGTATTGCATTAAATACAGTGCATATTGATTGTATTGTATTAGAGACAGTATGTATTGATTATTTTGTATTAGAGTGTATATTGATTGTATTGTATTAGAGACGGTGTATATTGATTCATGGAAATAGAATAATCTTGGTTAATTTATATCCTCATAAGGATGATAATTCCAACTTGTTTACGAATCTCAGACAGGATATTGTAGTCTTGATTGTTCATCTGTTATCATTTATAGAGACTGGAATAATATTTAGGACAAGGAGTTTGATGCTTACAACATTAATCTTGATAGAAATCCCATAACCCAGGCAGATATTACAGGGTTAAATTTATTTATTTCAGGTGCTATGGTATTTTGTATAAGTTTTAGAAGAGATGAGATATTTGTGTTTAAATTTTGTAAATTCTCTCCATAAATTTAATAATAGTATGTCTATGATGGACTAGTAGTTCTTTAGTCACTGTTAAATTCAGAGGTTAAAATCCTGGGTGAATACAGTATTATCAGCAACCACTCCAAGGCAATGGTGTCAAGTTACAGTGCTAGCTGAGAAAGTGAAACAAAGAAGCCAGTAGGACAGTTGGCTTATGTATTTGTAAAGCTAATTAAAATCAGTTGTAGCAAGTTTGCCTTAATACTTAAACACTAAAATTAGTGACCAGTTGTAGGTAAATTTTAATCTCTTTTAGTAGGTATAAAGTGCTTAAAATATAGTTGGGTAGTTATAGTTTAATTTTGAATTAATTTGCTGATAAGGATAAAGTTTACAAGTAAATTCCTACTTAATATTATATTTTTTGAAAATTCTAACAGCAGTATCAGTGGGAAAAGTGTGTATGGAGAGTAGATATATGACATTACTTTGGATTACATAATTTAGATTTTGTACATTTTGATATGTAGATTAGAGTTATATAAAGGGTCTGCATCTAACACAGTCAGACCAGAAGTTTAGTTTAGAAAAGGTCTTCAGGGAATGCTCTCTGTGAAGTCTGCTAGGATTGTTTTTAAGCCAGGTCAAACATTGTATGCCAAGTACGCAAAATTCCAACACAAATATCCATTCTAAATTCACAACCCTCCAAAATACGATAAATTGCTCAGGTGGCTCACACAAAGTTGGCATAGGGACATCCATAAGAACAACTGGAAACAATTGGACCAAATTCTACCCGGCTGAGATAAAGCAGGGTGGGCTTGCTCCTTGGTGGTTGGGGTGGGGCGGGGGACTGGGGCCGTGGTGGGAGATTTGATGTTGGGTTTGCGGTTTGGGGGCAATGTAGGGACGTCCATCTTATATAGGGGCTATGAAGGCACCACTCTCATACCCCGAATGACAGGGCAGCAGCTGAAAGGCCCAGCTCGGGGCCAAGCGCCCCCTTAAGGGGACTGTTGCCCAGCCTAGGGCCACAACCAGTCGCGAAAGCACAGAGTGCTATAGGCAACTTTAAGCCACAAATGAATGAATGAATGTGCAAGGGAGTCAGCATGAAGAACTAGAGGTATCAGAGTTATATTAAATATAGAAAAGAAAAACCCTCTTGCTTGTGACTAATTCCCCACAGCACAGTTCCATCAAAGAGTTGCTACTACACATCACTCCAGGATATCAAGGATGAAGTAAATTTAATAGCTCCATGTGAATAGACAGTCCATATACTAGATTATTTACATCTGAGATAACCCAGTCATATAAAACAAAGCAGATCAGATTATTTCCTGATATCTGGGACGTATTTTCATATTTCACAGATTTAGTTATTATTCCAGGGTACAGAACAAACCACTGTGCTGTAACCTTAACCTCGTCAATATCTACACCACAAAGAGGTCATATTTATTGGAAATTCAATGAAAAGCTAAGAAGGCAACTGGAAAAACACTTATTTGAAAATGAGATTATAAATAACAGGTGAAGAGTCTTGTATTGAGGTTGATATAATGTAATGCTTAGCTTTTTTTAATTATCAAAAGAAAATTAGAACTGAAATAATTGAATATTCACAAGGAAAGGCAAGACAAGATGCTAAAAGAATTGAAGCTGAAATTCTAATTTTAAATCACTAGTAAACAAACTAAATTGGAAGAAACAAGGAAAATAAATATACAGAAAGAATAATGTTAAGTTCAAAAGCAACAAGATGGTGTGAATTTGGTGAAAGAGAAATTACACTAATCAAATAATGAAGGCAATAATTTTGAATGAAGGAAAAAGGTTGACAAATTGAAACAATATACTGAATCAACAAAAAGATGTTTTGAAACACTTTATCAAAACAGAACTAATAGTAATAATAGATCCTATGCAGTTTTGCATTCTTTAATATTTTAAAATAGACCCTATACACGTATGAAATCCAGCTGCAGATAATCACAGCCATAGTTAAAAATTACTAAAATTAGACAAAATCATATACCAGGAGTTACCGATACATATACATATATATATATATATATATATATATATATATATATATATATATATATATATATATATATATATATAATAACTCCTGTTACATGATTTTGTCTAAAACACACACACACACACACACACACACACACTATGGTCTTTAAAGCTGGAAAAATTCAGTATTCTGAATTTGTTAGTTTCCATTGACTACCAGTTTTTATGGACTTCATAGTTGTTACAACCAGAAACATAAGGGACCCAATGAACATTTATTACTACACAAACATAAGGGACCCAGTGAACAGTTATCACTACACAACATAAGGGACACAATGAACAATTATCACTAAACAAACATAAGGGACCCAATGAATATTTATCATTGCACAAACATAAGGGACCCAATGAACATTTCTCACTACACAGTAAGAATAGAATCCCTTTTACAGTCCATTTTTGATGAATCAGTGAAATTTGATACCCACAAAAACACTTGACATGAGTGTTTTATAAAATCTCTTTATCAGGTCAGTGCTGCATATGTTTATGTCTGTTGTATTAAGTCAGTGCTGCACATCATTGTATCTGCTTTTTTAGGTCAGTGCTGTATATAATTATGTATGTTGTATTAGGTCGGTGATGTATATAATTATTTATATTGTATCAGGTATGTGCTGTATATAATTATGCTGTATTAGGTCAGTGCTGTATATAATTGTGTATGTTGTATTAGGTCAGTGCTGTATATAATTATGTATGTTGTATTAGGTCAGTGCTGAATATAGATAATGTATTGTATTAGGTTAGTGCTGTACATATTTTTGTATATTGTATTAGGTCAGTGTTTTATATAATTATGGCTCTTGTAATAGGTCAGTGCTCTATATACTTAATGGCATTTGCACTAGGTCAGTACTGTATATAATTATGTGTGTTCGTGTGTGTGTGTGTGTTTGGGATTTTTAATGTAGGTTTAACAATTTTAGTTATATCTGCAGTGTGGCAGTTCATAGTGATGTCTTGCGTTTGGGCATCATGCTGAAGACATGTGACATCATGTCCCATCCAGTCACTTTATCCTGACACCAGGCTGGCCAGCCCTAATACTGACCTGCTAATGCTGATTGCTAAATGAGGCAGCTGCTAGTTCCATTTATATAAGTCTTCGTTATGACTCAACCAGGGTTCAAACCCGCAACCTCCCACATCCGAGATGGACCGGAGTGGTCCTATAATTATATTTGTATTATTCTATTTCAGTACAAATAAAAGATGTAATATTGTATTATATCATAAAATTTAATGAAATGGTATAATTTCATTGATAATATATTCTCAATTCAGAACATTTTGAAAACCAGATAAAATACTTGTTCTTTTATATGTATTATGCAATATAGGTATTTTTATGGGTTAAATGGAATCTTGGGAATAAACCCATGGTAGGAGTCATATTTTATTATTATTAGAAATTTTCATATCAGGTTTTGCATTAGAACGTGACATATTATTGACAGTATGTCTTAACTATGCCATCTTCAGGCATCTTTGGGATACATTTTCTTTGTTTTATGTTATTTTCTACGAATTCTTATTGGTAGCTGACTCAGGCAGGTCTGATGGTGGGAGTTGAATTCCTACCCTTTTGATAATGAGTCTGGCATGATAACCACTGAGCCACTAAGGTTCCCAGCTGTAAATGGAAGACTACATTTTGACATACTTGAATAGCTGGGCATTCTTTCTTCAGTTTTTTTTTCTATGTAATTAATTTTTCTCTCAGAAATACTTATTGAATTTGTTCATTACATTAACATGAAACACATTCATGCAACAAACAAAATGTGGTTTTATATATATACATATACATTTACATTATTGACGTTATATAGATGTTTATAAACAACACCATGACAGTGTTTATAAACAACACCATGAGTGTTTATAAACAATACATGACAGTGTTTATAAACAATACCTTGACTGTGTTTATAAATAATACCTTGACAGTGTTTATAAACAATACCTTGACAGTGTTTATAAACAATACCTTGACAGTGTTTATAAACAATGCATGACAGTGTTTATAAACAATACCTTGACAGTGTTTATAAACAATACCTTGACAGTGTTTGTAAACAATACTTGACAGTGTTTGTAAACAATAACTTGACAGTGTTTATAAACAATACCTTGACAGTGTTTATAACATGGTCAAGAAATTTTATCTAAGTATCAGCTATAGCAGCTTTTGACTTAAAATTGAAAAAGGCAACTATGCAGCTGAAATGTAACATATCATTATAAGGTTTATTTATGAATTGGTCATAAGTAATATATATATATATATATATATATATATATATATATAGAGAGAGAGAGAGAGAGAGAGAGAGAGATACAGACAGACCCCTGTTATTATTTTATTTTAAAACTTAATGTTAAGCAGTTGACTGGCTTTGCATGTGTTCAGTTATATCTGCTGTAACAGATGTAATAATATATGCAAAATTCACATGTTTAGCTCTAAAGATAGTTTAAATAAAGTATTTTTTAACCGCTCCGGTGGCCTAGTGGTTAGAGCGTCCGCCTCAGATGTGGGAGGTCGTGGGTTCGAACCCTGGCTGAGTCATACCAAAGACTTTAAAAATGGAACTAACAGCTGCCTCGCTTGGCACTCAGCATTAAGAGGTTAGTGTTAGGACTGGTCAGCCTGGTGTCAGGATAATGTGACTGGGTGGGACATCATGCCACATGTCTGCGGCATGATGCCCCAGTGCTATACATCACTATAAACTGTCACACTGCAGACATTGTAGTGATATGACTGCAAAATTGTTAAAAACTATGTTAAAAATCTAAATCACACACACACACAGATAAAGTTTTAGATCTTTTGGCTCATGTGCATGGCTATGTGCTGCAAGTGAGTGTATGGTATAGTCCTGTGTCCATGACATATCATATGTCATCCAACCATCATCTGTCAACATTCACTATCTTTTAAAAAAAATCATGGACCAGCTTCAAGCAAATTTTGCAGGACACAGTCTGACATTAAGTTATTTCATTTGTACAAATGCACCCAATCCACCACCAAATATGGCCATCATTACTAAAGTTACAGAACTTATTAAGTAATTCATCCTAAAAACAACAGATTCATATCAAATTGGGCATCCTGGCAAAGAGACCTTTCAAGTATTGAGCAGGCTAATTAATGTTTCTTCTTTTGAACAAAGAATACAGTTGATGCCATTACTAAAATAGAAGAACAAAGCATTTGAAAGTCAAAACCTGATGAAAGGAATTTGACAGAAATCAATCTAGCATAGACGTATGCATTTGTTTTTACAAATGATGCATATATCCCTGAAATTTGGCCAAAATTAGTATTTAAAAAATCTCAAACAACTTCTGTGAGAAAACTATTTTAGAGGAAAATTTATCAAATATAATTAAAAGTATTTTGGCCTTTAAAATTTTTAGCTCTACTGAACAAAGACCAGCCACTCAGGTGGCCAAAGTGGTTAGAGCATCCACCTCAGATGTGGGAGGTCATGGGTTTGAACCCCAGCTGAAAAACACCAAAGACTTATAAAATGGTACTAGAAGATGCCTTGTTTGGTGATCAGAATTAAAATGTTAGTATTAGGACTGGTCAGCCTGGTATCAAAATAATGTGACTGGGGGACATGATGCTAAATGTCTCCAGCATGATGTTCCAGTGCTACACATCACTATAAACTGCCAAACTGCAGATATCATAGCAATATGACTAAAATTGTTAAAGCAACATCAAAAATCCAAATCACACACACACACACACTGAACACAGACCAGAAGAGCTTGTATGATGGCCTTTCATCCATCATCTATTAGCACAAGTTTTGTTATGATTACTCCTCCTAAACTATTGAGAGGATTGCCAGTAAATGTTACATATTCGTTCATCTCAGGATGTAGTTGGTATTAAATGAAATTGACACCCATTGAAAATGCAGTATGGCCACCACTATAACCACTTTGAAACTCTTGGGCTCACTTATACTGATAAATGGATGGGCATATATTTTTACGAAAAAAGACTCCTCATGATGTCTTGTTGTTCTGAAATGAAAACTTTATCAATTTGACATCCAGTGTGGCCATTTTGAAACTCTTAACATTCCTCCTGAACAGATGGTCATATCAAGTTTTCAATGAAAGTTTTTTTATGTAGGGTAGTTGAACTCAAATGAAAATTATACCAATTTTACATCTAATATGGTTTCCAGATGGTTTCAACACTCAGCAGATGAAAAGATGTGGTTGTATCTTTGTTTCCATTAAAATTCATTTTATCAGTTGAACAACAGTCCTGTTGAGTCACGCTTGTTAGAGATCAGTGATGCTGTTCTGGCATCAGATATGGCTGCTGTACATTCACAGTTTGGCATATAATAATAATAATAATAATAATAATAATAATAATAATAATGATAATGACTTTTTTTTCAAGAGGGTGACATAATTAGTTGCATAGAACTAATCCTCCTTGTGGCCCTCCATTATATGCATATTTACATTCAAAGTACATGTACAGTCTCTCTCTCTCTCTCTCTCTCTCTCTCTCTCTCTCTCTCTCTCTCACACACACACATACACACACATACTGCATTCATAATTATCTATATTTATTTATGGAAATAACAAACAGAAAGTTTAAATATGCATGCTCCAGCTAGATACATTGTGTATATACAGTACAAAAGAAGTGAGACAACAAAATGGAATGTTAGTGAATTTATACTTAAAGTTGTAATATATTTGTCAAATGGAACAGGTTCCACATTTCATCCATCGAATTAAATTATAATTAAATGCATTAATACTTGTACTTTTTCTAATTTCCATTGGGATTCCATTCCAGTTAGTGTTCCTGAATATTGAAAATTTTTCTTAAAGAGTTCTTTATTTGGGATGGAAAGGTGGTTAGCTGAAATTGATCTTAAATTGGGAGCATTGCCTTGTTTTCAGGCATGAAATAGTTCATTGAGATATAATGGGACCATATTGTTTAAAATTTTGTGCATAAGCCTAACCTTTCTCAAAAATATTTGTTCACTTACTATTAAGTGTTAACAGTTTAATATCATTCATTGCATTGGGAATGTTTTCAGCCATATCTAAGATGAGTCTGCAAGCTCTTTCTTGCAAGTGGAACAATTTGTAAATAGTTTTGTCAGAAGTGTTCCCCAGATAAGAATACAGTAGTCTAGGTATGGCTCTATGTAGCAACAGTAATATATTAACCTAATGTTACTAGTCTATGCTCTTAAAATAAGTAACAGAAAAGAGTGAAGACAACAGTCTTTGTAAAAGTTAACGGATAGTTTATTTCCCTAGAAAACAAAGTGAAAAATGAGAAATAAAGAACTTACAGTATTGCAAATTAAATCCAAAAATAATCCAAGAATTAAAAATGCAAGTCCTAGTAATAAAAAGTCCTGAATGAAACTCAGTTCAAGTCCTGAAGAGATCCAAAATTGAAAGCGATGTTATAGCCTATGAAGTACTGATGTGTCAACAGTTTCCTGTTGAATCACAGAAATATTATTCCAGGTTTGAATTCAGTATAAATTCCAGTGAATGTTTTATACAAGAATTTTGTCAGAGCACTTTTATATTTCAGAGAAAATAATCACTTGAATTCAATAATTTGAATAAAATAAAATTCAGCCCAAACTGGTCACAACATAATACAGCTTAAAGTGCTAGATGTTAAAGCACAACTGGTAAAATCCTCAGTCACAAGATAATATAGTTCTCCACTTGACCTCAGGTCACAATTAGCATTTTCTAAAAACAACCATTGCCTAATGGAAATAACCTTCTAGAATGATATAATGAGCTTTGTTTATTTACAACACAATAGCCTATAAAATTCACTTAGGAATCTCCAAAACCCTGACCCTGATCAACATATTTACACCTTCTTGTTTACCTGAATAATAATCCTGATAATAAGCTCATACCCTTAGAGAATAATGAAGCTATTATTAGTTGTTTACATAAATGAAATAAAAAAATTTTAAAAAAGTCATTCAGGTCAAGCAGAAGTGAACTCAATTTTGGACAAGGTCAAGTCCAGCAAACAATGTTTCATTACAATAACATGTAATGAAATAAAAAAAATTAAAACTAACAGTCAAACAATTAAATGAAATTTTCATGACACCTATGTTTAGTTGATAGATATGGCCTTATTTTGCTAAATAACCACAGACACGAATTGACTTATGACATATAACTTGAATATGTTCATTCCATTGCAAATCGTTGACAACTGTTACCCCAAGGAGTTTGTCATGGGTAACCATTTGTTTGCAGATTTCATTCAGCTTAAGATTCAAATAGTTATTTTCCAAGTTTGGTCTCTTTTGTTTGGTAGTAATATTAATACTTAGACTTGTCTGCATTTACTTTCATGCTGTGAAATTCGTCCAGCTGCTCTTGTGGATACCTCAACATTTTCTAAAACCAAGAGTGTTATGAATACTACACCCTAATCAGAATCATAGGTCCCTGTGATCCATATTTTACATTTCACTGACTTTGGTTCATTTTGATGGTGTTATTGTTCATGCTATAATCATTAAGCTAGATGACTGTGTAAATCTCCCTAAGCACTATATCCATGCCAAAAAGGTCACCTTTTTCACTGGCTTAGGTTGCATTTAGCTTTGAATGCATAGGTTTTTTGGCATGCCATGTACGTACTATCCTTTTGAGAATCACCAAACTTAGGGATGCATCTTGATGAGCTCTACTCCTCATTTCAGTAGTAGGTCATTATAGCCAATATTTTATGCTTCACTGACTTTGATTCAAATTTGTGTTTGATATTTATTTTTCAGGCACTATTTATGCTAGAATCATGAAATTGACCCATCTGTTTCTATACCACACTTAAACAAAAGAGGCTCATCATGACCTATGCTATGACTCTATTGTCTAAACTAAGTAACAGAAAATAGTGAAAACCAACAAGTTTTGTAAAATTCCACAAGGAATTTATTTCCCCGAGAATAAAAAGTGAAAATTTAAAAAGAACTTTAAGTATTGTGAATTATATCCCAAAACATCCTAAGTTTTATCACAAGTCGAAAAGGATAGAGTATTCGGAATGAATTCCAGTGGTATTCCAAATGAATTTCAATTTTGAATGTGTCGATATACAAATAGCCTGAAAGTGTTGATGTGCTAACAGTCTTGATGTATGACAATGATATAATGCAGAATGTCTGTAAATGAATTCATAATAATCCCCAGATATTTTGTCCAAAAAGCCAATTAGCACTTTGTAATTCCAATGAATAATTTAAATAAATAAATCCTTTCAAATTTTTACTTAAATACAACTGAAAGAATGATTCCACTACAGATCTTAAGAGAGGAATAAATAATTCTGATGTAAACAACCTTAAATATAAAAAACCTAAGACACAATATGAGGACCAGTATGAGAGTCAAAAGTTCATTTCCAGATCATTCTAAGTTGTAAATAAGGTCAGGTCTTTTACACAAATTTAAACATGGTAAACATCAGGTAGACCAGGAATTTACAGTGGGAACACCAATATACTAAACTCAGATCCAATAAACAATTGTTTACCTACAAGTAATGATTATGTTAAAATATAATCTATAGTTATAGACAGAAATGAGCTATATAATATGTTCATTGCAAAATGACCCTTGCAATCTATAATCACAGACAAAAGCCAACACACAATACAAATTAAGTACACATAGCACCTATTATTTCATCTTTTATTGACTTCGGTTATGTTTTCCTTTTATAGCTTATGATCACATGAGGGATTTTGGTATGTTATATGCATACTATTCAACTTAGAATCATGAAGCTTGGTGAGTGGATGCAAGTTGTTCATTCATTTTGCAAAAGAAGTCTTTGTGATATATATTTTGTGCTTCATTGACTTTGTTACAATATTTTGATGAAGGTTAATTTATTGGGATGCTGTCTTTTATTTTCCAGTGATGAAACTTGATAATTGGATGAGTCTTTGTTACTACTACATCTTTTCAGCTTTAGGTCACTGTGACCTTTATTTTATGCTCTGCTCATTTAAATTAAGTATTTTTGTTTATGATCACATTGATTCATCAATGCAAGACCTATATACATCCTAGCCTACTCCGAAGGCCCACTCTATCAAATGCAGTTGGAAGTAGGAATAAATATATTTATTCGGTGGTACTGGCTATATAGTGACAATTAAATGGTCAGTATTTACATTTTAAAATGATGTTTAAAAAACCCTAATGTTAAGATTAAAGAGTGTCAAAATATCTTTGGTAAGAATAGGGGCCAAAATAAGTTTAGTCTGAATTTGTTTTCTGCATATTGATATTTGCAATAGTTACTGTAGACCAGTAAAAGTAGAGACAAGGTATTGATTACAGTAAAGTTAGTTCTACAAACCATACTGAACAGTGAATTGGTGTAATCTATACAACTTGGAAAGCCTTGATCCCATGATGCATTCTTTTCATGTCAAGCAGTTATTGAAAAGCAATCATAATGAGCAAGTTGCATGCATATCAATGAGGCAGTCTTGCATTGGATTGCACCAGTTTTCTTCACATAGTAAGTGCATAATGAGCAATATGCATGCATATTAATATGGCAATCTTTTCTTTACATAGTTAACTCATAACGAGCAATATGCATGCATATTAATATGGCAATCTTTTCTTTACATAGTTAACTCATAATGAGCAATATGCATGCATATTAATGAGGCAATCTTTTCTTTACATAGTTAACTCATAACAAGCAATATGCATGCATATTAATATGGCAATATGGCAATCTTTTCTTTACATAGTTAACTCATAACGAGCAATATGCATGCATATTAATATGGCAATCTTTTCTTTACATAATTAACTCATACTGAGCAATATGTATGCATATTAATGAGGCAATCTTTTCTTTACATAGTTAACTCATAATGAGCAATATGCATGCATATTAATATGGCAATCTTTTCTTTACATAGTTAACTCATAATGAGCAATATGCATGCATATTAATGAGGCAATCTTTTCTTTACATAGTTAACTCATAATGAGCAATATGCATGCACGTCAATGAGGTGATCTTACAGCTTCAGTTTTAATGGCAGCTGTATAAGGTATATGTAGGTATACCTTATTGTCTTTTTTTTTTACTTTCACAGTGATGATTGTGCATTTCAAGTTTTGCTAGCAGTGTCACTATTTTTTGAAGGACAATTTGGAAAAAAATGTTTTCAAAGCAGCCTTACCTGATAATGGCCAGGCATAATTGATGTATAATTAACAAATATTTTATTAGATGAATCATGTATTGTTTAATATGTTGTTCTTGTGGGTTTAATGCCATTTTTCACCACATGATAGTTTATACATGGCAGTCAATATATGTGGCAGACGAAGAACCTCTGGATGTTTAACATCACAAGAAATTAATGTAGTTATTAATAGTAATACTTTTGATTGATATGATTTTATTGTAACTTACAAAGTAGACAGCATGTGTATCGATCTGTTACTAAAATATTTATACTATTGACCAATATATTGTTTGTAAATTACATAATAAACAAGATGTGTATGAATAAGCTGCTACATTATTAATAAGTTTCATATTGATATTTTTTTATTCTGAAATAAATGTCACCTCTTATCGGTGACAGACACTGTCGTTCAGTAATCCTTTGTCACTTGTATGAATATAAGCATAACAAATGGTCCAGGATTCTGTATGAAAATGATATTGATTTTGAATGCAAGGAATTCAAGCAAGGTGACAAACTGTCGGAAATGCAAGATAGGAGGAAATGTCCTGCACTAGATAGCACTCTTTTACTTCCATAATCAACTTTGTTGCACAGCTCTGGCTGTATGGCTGCTATAACAAGTCTCTTTTAACTGTATGGCTGCCTCAGTGCTGCAGTTGAATAGGCCATTACCATTTATTTCTGTATTACACATCTGAATGCAATGAATGTAAACACAGATTTGCTGTCACAAACTGACTGGCAGATCAGGGCCAGTGCTGTTCTTTTCTTTAGCCACTTTGTTGGAAGTTCATCATAGCTGTCACTTTGATGTCCATCCATCCTGGCATCCATCTTCAGCCATGATCAAGCTGATGTTAGCTGAAAGATGGGCAGAACAAAAATGGAATAAGATATTCTGTGTTTACATTCTGTCTGCATGCAATCTCAAGTAGAACAAGATGTTCTACTTGGGATTGCATGCAGACAGAATAGATCCTAGGCTCCTAGTGAAGTATGGAATGGAGGTTTATATTGCTCATTATTGCATATGAATTGTAAAGGATGAAAAAAAAAATGAAGGTAATACCATATATACTCATTTATCAGTTGAGTCAAAATGCAAGCAACAAAGATACTGATCTGCCATAGTATATTGCACCTGCAGATCCAGGTGTATGCTGTTGGTTATAATGATTACTCCTAGCAAACTGCACAGACCCAGATCTGCCACTGCATAATATACCGGCAGATCTAGCTCTGTGCAGTTTGCGATTGGACTCACCTTATGAGCAAGTATATACGGTATGTTCTGTTTTGCAATGTTTTTGTGCTGGCCAGTGTGGTAGAATCAATACCAGATGATCAATAGGGGTAATAGCAAACTCTTCCCTATTAGTACGAGCTGCAGTGTATCGGCCAACTATCTGATGTACGTTCTGATTCAGGCACTTGTTCAGGCCTGTTTTATCAAGCTTAGCCAGTTCGTCTCATCTTCAGTTATTAGTTTGTGGAAAAAGTAACCAATTGAATCAATATTTCTTTTTCTAGGATTCATCATTGGTTAGGAATTGGACAGACTTTGCAGAACTTGAGTACTTCCTGGTAAGTTTTTGCGAGATTTAGATTTAGATTTATTTTTTCAAGTCTTTTACAACTTTGTAATTTGATCAACTCTTTTCATTTAATATCAATATATTTTATTCTTTTATTGCCTGATTTCTATCTCAATCATTATGTCAGTATATTAATGATTTTAGTTTCAGAGAAGAAAATTGATGTGTCTATATTCTACATTTAGCCCTGAGGTTTTCATTTGACATGAACATCTTTAACACAAGCATCATGGATGATTCAGTTCTTTCACATTGATATGTACATGCAGTCTTGTATTATTCACCATAGGAACTCATTGTGCTGAAAAGGTGATTTGGTTAAATGCATCAAATGTAAAATATAAAAGGCATGTCAGTCATGGTTAACAGCCATTTATTATGGAGGGGCTAGTGCCATGAAAAAGTACAAAAAAGGTGATTACTTAAAATGTTGCTGAACAGCATTAAATTTTTATTTTAACTTTTACTGAGAAAAGTACCAGCACAAAAATTACATTCCTTTGTGCTTTAAATCTAATTTTTCTGCTTAACTTAATTTTTTAAATATAGATTTGACAAAATAAAAACTGAAGAACTTTTATCCAAAAGAAATGTCGGGGGATGCCCTATTAAGTTGTCTGACTTTGATGTTGATATTTGTGTCTTTGAAATTTTGCTAGTATTTTCACTATTTTATGAGGGAAAATTTACAGAAATTATTTTTTGCAAACAAATTATTTCCTGGCAAGGTCCATTGTAAATTCTTTGTATCTGTTTATTTGCATATGGCTTGTTTGAAGTACAAAAATATGCTGTAGTTTGGAGTTCTTGTGATTCTGATATCAATCCATTCCCTTTTCATGATTGTATTATTTTTATAAAATCATTGTTAATAGCAAGTTGCCCAAAATTTAATTGGATATTTTCAACAATAATGATCAGGTTTTTTAAACATTCTTTTGAATTAGGTTGGGAAGAGAGCTAACTCATTATTGTTGCAGTCATTAAAATCTGTATGCATGCTTTTTATGCTGTGAAATTATTATGCCCATCCATAACAGTGATAAAAGTATATAGTTTTACCCATATCTGTGTGTACATTTATTAGTATGTACTTCTGTCATACGTTAGTTAAGTTTTTGGAGTTCATACACTGTGATGGGGGGGGGGGCATTCATGCTTCATGAGCACATTTTTAGTTGTATTGAAATTTTCACAGATTAAAGTTTTCTTGGTGTTTTCTCAGATTGCTGAGTGTGGAGCTGATAAACACATCTAGAGATTGCTCTAAAATACAAATGAGCATGAAATTTTCTGAAATTTTCTAAATGAGACAAAGATGAGACATTTAATTTACACCAGAATATGATGCAGCATGCAGCATATAAGAATATAATTCACTATGTAAACCTGAGAAATTATTTGCAAAAATGTTTATGTTTGAATGATATTTTTTAGAGGTGTGTGATATTACCTGTATACTGGGTTACCAAGGTATTTTTTCCATTGGTATATACCACAGTACTTGGTACAACTTAAATTATATTAACATTGTTTTTCATTATTCATGACAAAATAGTTCAACAAATTAACTTTCTTTCTACAAAATGGTTGTATGTGTCAAAAAGTAATAGTGAATATTGGAAATATAATTTTATTACATACCTATTTAATCTTACATGGCTGATCTGATGTGCAATACTGATGTTCAGTCGGAGATTCCTTATCACACACCTAAATTTTTTATATGACACACCCAGCCTGGAACTACAGGTACTTTTTACAACTTGAAATATTAAATAATAGTCCACTTATAATACATCCAGAATGATTTATTGTTATACATTTTAAATTATTATAAAATGCGAATACGTGTTTTTAATTTTAAGAAATGCAGTCATATTTGGTGAAAATGACCACTTTTGCCTCTGGGGGTGATGAGAGAGTACTGTCAGAAGCAGGGAGCAGTTTATGGTATCTACACAGAGAAAATAGAGTTAATTGATGTGTACGACAATATCTTGGACAGAATGTTTGACAGCGAGTTCTCAGATGAAGCTGGTGTGCCAAGTGACATCAAGCATGAGAGAGAGAGAGAGAGGGAGAGAGGGAGAGACAGAGTGAGCAAGTACTTTGCCACTGAAATCTTGTATTGAAATTTCCAAAGCTTCAGACAAAGGAAGAGAGACTCAGGGAATCATGCAATATTCAAAGCAATGTTAGAAATGCCCCATGTTTGAAGAAAACATTACCCCGTGTATAATTCTTAAAGATATTCCACAATGAAAATCATTTAAAATAACAACCTTGGGAAAAATCCATTTCAGCTTCAGAGTTTCTAAAATATTGTCTGTGGGATTATATTTTTAAGGGACAAGTTTAAGTGGAGGGACTTAAATTTGTATATTAAAATTACTGATAAATCAAGCTTGTTCAGTAAAACTGAGAATAAAACTGACAAAAATTTGCAACATAAAGTAGACGTATCACAGCTACTTTGACTGTGATGCAAAATGTAGAAGAATTAATTCTTTTACAATATTGTTGTTAAGACTTCTTAATTATTGAACACACACTGTGAATTGTATACTTGTTTACATTTTAAATTCTTGCTACTATTAAATTAGAAAATAATATGAAAAACAGAAAAACATTGTTTAGCCTTTTCTTCTTAAAAAATATCCAAATGATTCTTAAAATCTAGTCCGCATGTTAGAAAGAGACAGAATCTTTTGTTTTGTTAAAAAGATGATTTAAATTATCACATTAAGTTCATCAAATTTTTCTTGCTTTGAAAACATAAAAATAGAGGGTTTGAAAGTACTGTAAATCAGTGAGCTTTCTGTATAAAACTGAATGTATGTAAGTACTCTTTCTCTGTGAAATTTTCTTTGAAGTAGAGTGTGTGCATTCAGTAAGTATGGTGTATGAAGAAAGGGTCACTTGCTAGTCCAAAATCTGTTTTCCTTTGGAGAAAAGTAAGGGAAAATCCACTTGCCTATGACTACAGTTTAAATCAGTTTATTTATCCCATACAACATTCTTGAAACTTTCAAAAGAATGTTGTGACTAAACATGGGATATGCAAAATATACAGCACCTCAGAAGTGTTTTGTTCTGAGTCAGGGCAAGAATTTGTTGGATACGGCATAGGAACATGTTGTCCTGAAGGCCACAACATATTCCTATGCAGCATTGACTTTTCTATCCACTGACCCTGAACAAAATACGGATGTAGTTTTGTCGATATATTTATGATTCTTAATAATCACGTTTGATTACAACGTGATTACAACACAGTGGCCAAATGGAATGTTGTACAACATATTCAAGCCAAAGTCAACTTTTGGATTAAAAAATCCATGTCATCTTTTAGTTATTTACTAGCGTATGAGAATGTGTTGAGTATATGTATTCCTTTCTTAGGCTGTGAATTAGCCTACGAGTTTTGAGAGCACACTTGTTTTGTGTCTGAACTTTATATAATATTCTCAAGTCCACTAAATATTTTCTCGTTTGTTGAGTAAGTGTGTTTTATGTTTGCTGCTTTACTTCCTATTATACCAAAGTGTAGCTTGTAGATTGTTGACTTCAGTATTAAGACTTTCTGTTTTTATCAGTAGCCTTTCAAATGTCAGCACGATGTCTTTAACAGTATCAGCTACAGTGTAATTGTAATCATCCCACTTTAGTTACAGTTTTCAAATTTCAACTTGTACTACAAATAACATACACATAGCAAATTCAAGTACTATAAGGTTGTTGCACACATAATTTTTGTGGGTGGGGGTGGGTCAGTGATTTTCTTTTGAGCTGAAATATTTTCTTTTCTTTTGTCTCAAGATAATTAATATTTTTTCCAAATAATTTGGTGGATATAGTATGATGTTATTTTGCTATGAAACAGAGGAAAATATTTTTCCAACTATTGACAGACAGAAATTAAACAAAAACGTGTCAGGCCTCTGCCCCAGAACATTGAATTGTTGTTCCCAATTATAATTGCAGTATACTGTGGTATGTATCACAGTATATTCAGAAATACCATGGTATACCACAGTAAAAAAATTTTCGTGGTACCCAGCTGATGAAAGAATGTCTTTGAAGTATGATGGATGGCCTCTAATGCAGCCAGCTCAGTAGTGTTAGATTTATCCTTTTACAAGCAGACACATAAAGGGCATTCAGACAGAGACCTCACAGATATTTCTTGATGTCTAAATTCATTGAACTGATATTTGTTCCACTCTGCTGATAAAATACCTATATTCAATATACTGATACAAAATGTAAATCATTTATTCTTACAAATTTTGTCACTTTGATAATTGCTAGCTTTTATTGCCACCAGTAATTATCAAGGTGACGAAAGCTAACAGCAGAAAAGCACAACAATGGTCAGAACAAGGTAGCATGACATTGAGTTGCTATAAATGAAAATAATTTATTAGCTTCATGGCTTTTGTTTCACAGATTACAAAATGTACTGGCAAGGGTACCAGACTTCAAAGAGTTGATCACGTGACAAGCTCACTTTCTTTTTAAACACAGTGCATTTTGTTTAAGAGCTAGAAACTAGTTTGACAGTGGTATTGTTGCCAGTGCAAGCATCAGCTGTTGCAAAAGGTGTAACTATTGTCAGACATTCTCAGTTTATTGGTAAAAGTGAAATCAATTAGACTATACAAAAGAGGGAGAGTCCTTTGATCACTACTGGGAAGTTTGACTTCAGAAAGATTTAAATAAACATCATCAGTGTGACATTTCAGCAGGAGGGAAAATGAAATGGGAGGAGAATAATAGTTACAACCAGACGTTTGTATTATGATTTATTTGACAAGTTTTTAAGATTGGTTTTCACCATGATTGATGATTATTCATGATTATTTTAAATAACATTAATATAAGTTTTATCACATTAATTCTATAACATGCATGTGATTTTTTAATGGTGGCCTTATAAGATGGGAATCACTGTAAGTTTTTTTTCTTGACAGTAATATGGACTTCTGCACAAATCTGAGTTGTAATTTTGTTACATTTCCATAGATAAAGAACTGTAATTGTTACAAGATTGCTATATCATTATTAGTGTACAAGTCAGAATGAATCACTATATGCATTAACATGGATAAAAAATGTTTTTGTTACAAGATTGCAATATCATTATTACTGTACAAGTCAAATTGTATCATTCCCTATATTGACGTTGAGAAATGTTTTTGTTACAAGATTGCAATATCATTATCAGTGTACAAGTCAAAATGTATCATTCCCTACATTTACATTGATAAATGTTTTTGTTACAAGATTGCAATATCATTATTAGTGTACAAGTCAAAATGTATCATTCCCTACATTTATGTTGATAAATGTTTTTGTTACAAGACTGCAGTTTCATTATTAGTGTACAAGTCAAAACGTATCATTCCCTACATTATATTGATATATGTTTTTGTTACAAGACTGCAATTTCATTATTAGTGTACAAGTCAAAATGTATCATTCCCTACATTTATGTTGATAAATGTTTTTGTTACAAGATTGCAATATCATTATTAGTGTACAAGTCAAAATGTATCAATCCCTACATTTTGATTGATAAGTGTTTTTGTTACAAGATTGCAATATCATTATTAGTATACATGTCAGAATGTATCATGGCCATTAAGTATATTCATATATGTCCAGGGAAAATTTGAATGATTTGTACAAATTTAAAGAGTATGCGTATGACTTAAATTGTTAAATAATTTATTCTAACAAACTGTTTTCAAACCTTTACAGAAAACGTGACCCCTGGGTCAGATACATGGGACCCTTCTCACTTCAATGGTATTCATTCATTTACTATGATTATTACTTGCTTCCTACATCTCCATAATTATAAATATTTAAATTTTTTGAAATTCTTTTAAATACATTGGTCTTGTTTGGTGTTTTATGGTACAGCAATACAATCAGGTCATTTGGTGCTGAGGCAATTAGAGTAATGGCCTTGCCTAAGGACACAACAGGGTAGCCAACCCAGGCCGATCCAGTGGAAGACTTTGAACCTGAACAATTTTGTCAAGTCCAGCATGCTAACAGCTGAACCACATGGCAAATACATTAATTCATATTTGTATTTCTCATTCATTCAAAATTATTTTTGAAATTTTCCCATATTCTCTTTCAAGATAAGAATGTCTACAGGTAAGGCAAAAAAAATTGCATGCTTCCTATTGCACTGGTTTTAAAATTAGTATATGAAGGTATTTTTTTAAAAAGCATTATATATATTATAATGATTAGTATATATAATGCACTAAGTGCTTCATTGTAATGGGCAAAACTGGCTTAATTAGATGTGCAAATCAATTTCAGGAATTTTTGTAAAATTTAAAATGGTTTTTTTTTTACCATGGGGGAAAAAAGTACTGGGGTCAACAATGAGAAACAGGACACTCGACCAACCAGACACATTTTTGGGGGGCCTAAGAAATGAAATTGCTTTGAGCTTTGGTGTTTTTTCAAAATTTTGTGGAAAAGTTGAAAAAGAATTTTATTTTTTATTTTCTTCATTGGGATTATTAGCAGTATTTCATTATACATCTGAATGCTTGAATGGCTGTATCAGCTGCTGAGGGCAATGCCTCCGTTGTCATCAACATTAATTTCAGTTCAGTCATTTCCTACAGCCACAATATACATAGTAATTGCATTTATAGCAAACCATCAGTCATTTTCATCTTCAGCATAACATATTAGGTCAATTATTTATAAATTCCTTATGATTTGCTCGCTCAGATATCTGTAAAAAATATGGGATTCTTTGGAACAATGAGAACATCGCCGCATGATTTATTGCTATAATCAAGCTTCATGGTGACTTAGAGAAATTGCCTATTAATCAGAATACAAAACACACAAGCTTGCAAAAATATATCAGGTTGGTTTTTTTGTGCATGGTGTACATTGCATTGTCAGTGTCTATGAGTGTCCTTTTGAATTCTGCTGTGCTAATTATGCATGAGTGTGCAGCCAGGAGAAAACACTGCAAATGACCACTACAGCTGTATATTGCCACAATTTAATCTGTATTATTTAGGTCTGAATTCAATTCACATAACCACATATGTGGTAGGCTCATTTTTTATGTGAACAAATTATGATTTAAGCATGACTTTTGCCTCAAAGCTACATATATAGCTATCTCAGTTACTTCCTGGACATCTGTATCCATTTTATAAACTGTATTTAATTGTTAAAACTTCAGGAGTCAAACTTGGACATAATTTTTGAGTAAATTTATACAATATAAAAGAATTAGAGTGGTCTGCAAGTCCAGAAACTCCATCTTGATAACCAAGAGTAAATAAATTTTTACCAAATTATATTGTTTCATTTACCTCTTATATTGTGGGGGAAGGAGGGGCTTGATATTACAGCATATTTTATTACTATAGCAGTATTTATTTTTCAGACTGTTATCACATTATTGCTACATTTATACAGCCACATTTAATCAAAATAATTAGTTGCTTGGTTTTAATGGCACTATTAACACATATGATTGACTTATAAGCTTAAGCTCAGTCTCTAATAAACATCCACATATGACAGTGAGGCCACATAAAGGGAGTCAGATGATATTTATGATGATTAGATCATGACGATTACTAGACAACGATGGAGGTTTTCAGAACTTTATTCAATAATGAGGATGAATTCTTGAACTTTGTACCAGATGACATCAGGTAGTGATATTTATAGGATACTGTGAATTTTTAAAAATTGTTGTCGTAACTTCAGGTTTGTACACATTTAATTTCCCTTTGATTGGGTATCGGGTAACCGATCATTAGGATCATCAGGTACCTGGTAAAAGTTTTCTAGACTTTTGACATCTTTACTGTAAATGTAGTGAAGATACTCTTAACTGGTTCACATCCTAATTGAGCAGTAGGTCTCAACAGGTAAAATTAAATGGACACCTGTCTGAAACTAAAATGACAAATTGTGGAGTGCGACAAGATTCTATCTTTGGGCACTTGTTTTTGTTCAGTGTATAGATGACCTACCCCTAAAAATAGGAGATGGAGTCTCATCAACTGACTTCTATCCTGATAACACTACTTTGTTTGATGCTCAAAACAACCAAGCCGAAGTTGAATCAAACCTCAAACTGCTCTCAGCAGACTTCAAATATGGTGCCAGGAAATTGGTATGATCCTCAATTCGGACAAAACAGAAGTCTTGTTGATAACTACACTGCGGAAAAGAGTAAGATTGCAAACTGATATGCTGCATGTTCTCTATGACAACACTGATCAAAAAATGATGTGATAAGATAGAATTCTTTGAATATTTGTAGACAATAAATTACAGTGGTCGTATCATATAAATTTCAAAGAAAATAAACTCTATCTTTGGCTACTAAAGAAAATCAAGGCCTTCATTCCATTACAGTACAGAGTTACTTTTTACAAATTTTCCATTCAACCACATCTTGACTAATGTAATATAATTTGGGGGAATACAACTGCTACAAATATGAGAAAATTTTCCACACTCCAGAAAATGGATGATGTAAAGTAATTCTTGATCTGCAAATAGAAAATGTTCAAACTGTGATGCTTACATTCAAAGTATTACCAAGACATGAAAGAATATTTTTGAGAAAGGCCAAAATAATGTACAAGGTGTTTACAAATTCTGCCCCTACTTACCTGAACACCACTTAACAGCAAAGAAAAGCTACTGGTACCCCAAATTTATTCAAAAATAGCTTTCAGTTTTCAGGTGTGCTTGTTTGGAATAACATTCCACATGATATTAAATCATCTCCAAGCATTTCTTCCTTCCACAACAAATGTATTAGATGGATGAAATCATACAAAATGGTGTACTTATTGAAGTACATGTTACACCACCCACCTCCTGTGCTTCATTTTCATTTCTTCAGTAATGTAGCATTTATTTGAATAGTTGTTTATATACTCTGTGTGTGTGTGTGTGTGTGTGTGTGTGTGTGTGTGTGTGTGTCTTGTATGTACATAATAGAGGGGCTCAAGGTAGATTAGTTTCTCATTTGCAACTAATTGTGTCACCCTCTGAAAATAAAGTCTTTTCTATTACATTATTATTAGACTGAAAAAAAAAAAAATTGTATCATCAGACAAATAAAAATGTGATATCATTTGACTTGGCACAGCATTTGACACAGATTTTTTTTTTTTAATAGTTATAATTCATTTGAAGGTTTCATGTGGGGATGTATGTGAAATTTCAGACCAGGTTGCATGCATTTATTTCAAATGTACAAGTGAGCCAATGTTTGAATACAAGCATCTTTGTTATTATTGTAGGATATGCTACATTCAGATAACAAAAAAAGAAGTTTTTTTGTATGATCATGTAACCACTTCTTGGCCAGTGCTCAAAATGTCAGGAGTACACAGTTTTATAAGAGTGTTGTTTAATTTTGGGATCTACCGGTCATGAGTTGAAAAGTAAGAACATGTTGAAAATTGAAAGACGTTGTAACAAAACATATCATCTAACTGTACCTTTCAGTTTTTTGATGTAGACTTTTGAATCTTGTTGACATTAGTTCAAACATTAATAAGGTGAAAACACACACAGTTCTTTCAAACACTATCCTAATTATAGAGAGAGTCCAAACACTTCAGTACAAAAAGAACTGGCAGAAATTCCTAAATGGATTAATTTGCAGTAAGGGGTGTTATTGTTTATATTCTTTCAAAGGGATAGAAAAAGGACAAGAAAATATATAGTCTTGGACAGTTCATATCATTTAGTTTGTTTAATTCTGCTACCATTCTGAACCAGTAGCTCGAGCCAGTATTGTAAAACACTATTGCTAGTGTTAACATTGCAGTTCATAGATGTATTGATGACCAATGTATCAAGCCAGCTCTAATTACAATCAACCGTAGGTCTATGTTGGCTCAAAAATAACTCAGCAACATTTAAAATGTGCGTTCTTAATGATATCTTTGATGGACACGCTAAGCTTCAATTACAAAATGTCTTTAATTAAGCTCTTTGCCAGAATGCTTGCATAAACTGATAAACGTTGTCTATTTATAGCTTAGCTACCTGATCACAGGATCATCTGTGAACCATTTGTAAGGCTACAGAAACTGTATTATTTGACAGCACAAACAATGGCATCTGCCTCATATGGGAGGTTTGCAGTGACAATGATAAATGTTTCATGATGACATAAAAGTGAATATTATAATATGAATCAATTACAGACCATGGATATTTTAATAGCAAAATCAGGTATTAATTATAGCGCTATACCTTGATATAAGGCACCTCAATATAACATAGTCCATGATACAACACAGGTATGGTCAATATTCCCATTAAAGTGCATGCACAAGGCTTTTTGCATAATGTATGCCAGTTAAAGGTGACCTCAGTCACAACACAGTACAGCGTTATAGCTCCTATGACTATGACCAGCCAGCATAACATGGAGGGACTACTGTAATAACTTGATTGTTCTCAGCTATGACATGTTGTAGTGTGGTGGCTCCCATCATCAGCATTATAGAGATAAAACTATTGTAATAACTTGGTTATAAAATGGTACATTGTTCTGGCTCCCATAATCAGCATTATGTAGATAAGCTATTGTAATAACTTGGTTGTCCTCTGTTATAAAATGGTAGTGTTCTGGCTCCCAGGATCAGAATTATACAGAGAGTCTGTTGTAATAACTTGGTTGTCCCCAGTTATAAAATGGTACAGTGTTCTGGCTCCCAGAATCAGAATTATACAGACAGACATATTGTAATAAATTGGTTGTCCTCAGCTATACGATTATGCACTTTTATAGCTCCTATGGAGGGACTAATGTAATAACTTGCAATTTAGTATTTTAATTTTATTTGTTAAAATAAATAATGGTTGTCTTTGTGCTTTCTGAAGATCCTTTTGTTCTTGAAACTGATATATTTGTGCAATTTTCAAGCATGTGTTTAGACAAACAATATTTCCACAAATGTAGTAATAAAACTTCATGAGTATAATGTTTCATTTACAAGATTTAATCCTTTGAGGATGTAGGACACAACATGGAGAATAATGATGTGAATATTCAGTTAGAGTTATTTTCTGACAGAATATTTTTTCTGTTGTGAAGATCTCATTTCAGAATACTAGTTCAAGTCCAGATGTTAGAGACCAATTAAACTACACTGTCATTTCAACAGGATCTAATTACGCCACATCATTTCAACAGGATCTAATTACTCGACTTAATGTACACCATGCCAAGTATATTAATTCTGGAAGATATGTTACCTATTTTCAGGCATACATACTGGAAATCCATGTAAAAATGGACACATGAGTGGCCAAAGTAAACAATAACATACTGGTGCAGTTCTGAATTATTGTCTGGTGTTGCTATAGGCAGACATGTGGATATTTTCCTATAGTAGTTTCAGTTGGCTTAGAGAGTCCCAAGTGCAGATCAGTGCAGTTATCAAAGTGTTATGTGTGCATAACAATAAGGTTTAGATGCTGGTGTGCAGATTTTTGGGAGCAAGTGTTGTCAGTCTACATTGCAGTCAGAAATTTTAAAAAGTCTTGGGTGTCATGATTGTTAGTATGATTAGATTACAGAATATGCATTGGAAAATTTTGGCAATAACTGTAATCACTAGGCATATAAGGTTCAGCAAATGTGAGGCATCTTGTGTTAACTTGTCAGAAGTATAAACAGAAAAGTTTATATGAACAAGCTCCATCTAGATACATTGTGCATATACAGTACATAAATCTTCAAAGAGTGAAAGAAAGATTTGAGAATTTATAATTTAAGTTGTAATGTATTTGTAAAATGAAACAGGTTCCAAATTTCATCCATTGAATTAGATAGTAGTGCATTTGCATTTGTACTTTCTCCAATTTCCTTTGGGATTTTAGTCAAGATTAATGACCTGAAATATTGAAAACATTTCTTGAAGAGTTCTTTATTTAAGGAAAAAAAAAAATATGTGTATTTCCGGTCAGCCAACCATCCTTGTTCTTGCTGCAGACCCTAGCACTTTTCCCCCCGGGAAAAAAAGAAATTCCTGAAATCGATTTGCGCATCTAATTGAGTTAGTTTTGCCCAGTACTTGAAGCACTTAGTACATTATATATACTTATCATTTATTATGTATATTTAATTTAATTGTGTGTTTTAAATTTTTTTTTTATTCCATTTCATGCTGTTGTAATGTAACATTGTTTACTGGATTTGACCTTGTCCAGAATTGAGTTCAGTTCTGTTTGACCTGATTGACTTTTTTTTTTTTTAAAATTGCATTGATGTGCACAACTAATAATAGCTTCATTATTCTTTATGGGTATAAGCTCATTGACCAAATTATTTTTCAGGTAAACATGTTGATTTGGATCAGGGTTTTGGGGATTCCAAAGTGAATTTTATAGGGTATTATGTTTTAAATAAACAAGGCTCATTAAATCATGCTAGAAAGTTATTTTTCAATAGGTAATGGTTGTTTTTACAAAATGCTAATTTGTGACCTGAGGTCAAACAGAGAACTATATTATCTTGTGATTGTGAAGATTTTACCAGTTGTGCTTTAACATCTGGCACTTTAAATTGTATTATGTTGTGTCCAGTTTGGGCTGAATTTTACTTTCTTCAAATTATTGATTTCAAGTGATTATTTTCTCTGGAAATACAAAAGTGCTCTGACAAAATTCTTGGATAAAGACATTAATTGAAATTTATACTGAATTCAAACCTGGAATAATATTTCTGTGATTCAACAAGAGACTGTTGACACATCAGTATGACACAGGCCATAACAGACACATCATTCCCTTCAATTTTAAATCTCTTTTGGACTGAACTGAGTTTTATTTAGGACTTTTTATTACTAGGACTGGTGTCTTTTATTTTAGAATATTTTTGGATTTAATTTGCAATACAGTAAGTTCTTTTTTCTTATTTTTCACTTTGTATTCTAGGGAAATAAATTTTTGTTCAATTTTACAAAGCTTGTTGTCTTCACTCTTTTTTGTTACTTATTTTAAGAGCATAGACTTGTAACACATTAATGTGCATATATATATATATATATATATATATATATATATATATATATATATATATATATATATATATATATATATATATATATTTGTAATGTTTCAAACAAAAATTACTTACGTACCCTAATTTTAAAACCAGCACTGTAGGAAGCACACATATTTTGGGGGCCTAATAGTTCCTTGAGATATAATGGAGCCAGACTGTTTGAAACTTTTATGCACAAGATTAATCTTTCCAACAAATATTTGTTCCCTTACTGTTACATTTCAATATCATTCATTGCATTTGGAATGTTTTCAGAATTGTCTTAGATGAGTCTGCAAGCTCTTTTTTCGCAAGCAGAATATTAAATATTTGTGTCAGAATTGTTTCCCCAGATAACATTATAGTTGTCTAGGTATAGTTGTATAAGCTTTGTAATATTGCTGAATAACCACAGACGTGAATTAACTCCATGTCATATGACTTGAAGATGTTCATTCCACTGAAAATTTTCGCCAACCATCATCCCAGTGATTTTGTCATGGGTAACTATTTGTAGTCAGATTTCATTCAGTTTAAGATTGAGATCATTTTTTTTCCTTCTCATTTTGCTCTTTAGGTAGAAGTCATAATACTTTTGTTTTGCCTGTGTTTACTTTCATGCTGTTTTCCTTACAACAGAAATCTAATCTAAGTGAGGCTCTCTGAATTTACTTTAGCTATTTGAAATTTAATACAGTGGTGTCATTTGCATATAGATCATTAGATGAAGTACATTTGCACATTTTCAGTGGCAGTTATATTAAATGTGAAAAATAAGAGAAGTGGGCCCAGAATTAATAAGGCTTACGTCTATTGATTATAAACAAGGCTAGATAGTGACTAACTCCAGGTTCTGTTGAACAATGTGAGCCTTAATATGACCTCTCATGATAAAATTCTTGTTGTATTTGTAGATAACAATCTTACTTGGTCTATTCACATTAAAAACATTTCAAAAAAAGGTTAATTCTTATCTTTAGCTACTGAGGAAAATCAAAACATACATTCCTCTTCAGTATAGGGTCATCTTTTATAAAAGTTGTATTCAGTCATATCTGGACTATTGTAGGGTAATTTGGGGTAACACCTCTAATTCAAACATAACAACACTTTTAAGACTCCAAAAGAAGGCTTGCCATTTAATTCAAGATCAATGTATAGCCAATTTCCAGGATGCAATTAATAATATAAAGATTTTAACAATACGTGAAAGAATATCTCTTAGAAAGGCCAAATTGATGTACAGAGCATCCAGAAAAGTCATTCCTGTCTATCTAAGCAATATCTTTCACCAAAGAGATGCTGATGGTACTCCAAATTTAAGGTCCATAAGAAGTAACAATTACATTATACCAAGGTCAAAGAAAGAATTGTTTAAAAAAAAGTGTCAATATACTGGTCCACTGGTATGAAACAACATTCCCAGTGACATAAGGCAGTCTCCTAGCATTTCTTCTTTTCGTAATTAATGTCTCAAATGGATGAAATCTTTAGACAATTGAACAGTTTTAGTACAATAAATACTGCCTGCTTTTCTGTAATTTTTCATCATTTTCACATTTGAATTTTCAATGCAGGATGATATTTTATATTTTATGTATGTTTGTGTGTTCACAGATGCCTGTACATGTGTTCCAGGCTTAATATTTTGACTTTTAAAATCACTTAATTATTTTAGTGTCAAGCCAGATTCTTCACATCACGTTGTATGTACTGTATATATTGTACATAACAGATAGAAGGCCTCAAGGTAGATTAGTTCTGTAACTAATTGAGTTACCTTCTCTAAATAAAGTCTGTATTATTATTATTATTATTATTATTATTATTATCATTATTGTCAAAGATCTCAGGTTAAGGTCACAATGGCAGAAGTAAGAAAAATGGTTTCTGCACAAAAATTTAAGTACCTGACCATACACATTTGTGGGTGGTTTACACTTGGGAGTAAGAAAAAAGTTATTGATTTTGGTATCAAATGGTCAAAGGCCATGGTCACTATGATTGACAGATAAAATAGTTTTGAATAATAACTGTAATTTTAAACAGCATATCCTGACCAAAATTTTTGGAAGAATCACACTTCAGTCATGGAGGGGACCTGTTGTATTGTGGTCAATAGGTTAAAGACCAACATCATTTTGACTCTAACAATATGGGTTTTGCACAGTAATATTTATTCTATAGTAATTTCCTTGAGTAAACCTTAAGGATGGGTTACACCTAGGATAATAAAGAAACCAAAAGATTTTAGGGTCTAAAGGTCAGAGGTCACAGTCAGGGTAAGTCTAATAAGAAATAATGGTTTATGCACTCTAAGTGTAGTTAAGGTTTGCATATCTTCACCAAAGTTTTTTCAAGGTCACTGAAACCAGTTTGTCAATAATCTCAAAAGTCAACATGGCCAATTGGAGCCTACATAGAATATTACTGAACATGGGGCAGAAGACAATGTACAATTCACTTCTTTAGACTATCATTTCTATTTCATGTGTTTAAACATTCATTAGGTTGTAAATTATTAATTTATTGATTGATATTGTTTCAAGTTGTTAAAAAATGATGAAGTTGATAAATTGTTATGTATAGTAATCATGAATAAAAATGGTTTTACAAAGCTATGTTGCACATAGGTATATGTACTGTTAGTTTAGATTCATTCTGGGTAATGTTACATATCACTCCACTAAATGATATGTGAAAAAAAAAATTTCAAAACAATTTCAATAAAAATGATATGACACGAAATTTGCTATCCATCATTGGGTTTGGTTTTGTGGGTTTAATGCCATTTTTGAGCACATGACAGGCTATACATGGCAGCCAACATGTTTGGTGGAGGAAGAACCACCGACCCATGGGAAGGTACTGGAAAGCTTGCTGTCATACCTACATTAGCAGAACTGAGACTCAAGTGGCGGAGTTGTGACTCAAACCCATGTGGACAAAGGTGAGATGTCAGCAATCTGTAAAGGCAAGTGCCTTGGACCACATGGCCACCTGGAGCCTCCATTCTGACAACAATTTCTTCAAATTGCACATCAGGTTTATTTACTGACCATACTGACAAAATAATTCTTTAAACTACATTATTTATATGTGAAAAATATGTTTGTTACCAGAACTTTTGATCATTAATATTTTATTTTATAGAAACACCATTCACTTTTGTGCCTCTTGCAGTTTCCTAGTCATTGTAAATCTCTAAAAAGCTTCAGTCATGCATGTACAGATATGTCTAGTTGAATTATTAATACTTTGATCAAATGAGTTTCTAATCATTTTTATCCCCAGCAGCATCAGAGTTTGAATGTGTTTTTAACACTAATACCTATTTGAAAAGAAGCACTTTACCTATCACACTTAACAAAAATTTGTTTCATTGTAACTCATGCATATATTTTTAACTACTGAAATATGGTAATAGATTGTAAGTTCTACTACCTTTTAATTGAGGGTGTTTTGTAAGTTTTAAAAAATGTTTTGATCAACATTATCATTGACTGCACAGAGGTAATACCATTACATGCAAGAATACAGTCTGAATGTGTAAGCACCTGTCCTTCCATGTGTATGAGCCACATGGCATTTAGCCAGGGGAGATAATTGTACAAAACTAATTATAGGATCTGCTAAAAGGCATATTACATTTCTGGGCTTAGTATTGATCAGATCAGATTTAGTTTTGTTACTATTATGTATTCTGACAGTAGTCAGAATACATTACAAATCTTGTCAGTTTTTGATATTTATCTAATGCAGTCTTTATTAATATTATACAGGAAATTCAAAAACATCAAAAAATGTGATGATTAGTCTTGGATCAGACTGGTAATATAAGGCACAATCCTGGAACATTTGCCCAAGGGTTGACAAATACATGGTTGCTGCTATTTATATGGTAGACAGATACAGTCTAAGCTCTTAATAGAATGAGTGTAAGGTTATGTACTTAATATTTGCAACCCCTAATTGAATTGGCTTAGGTCATAACTTAAAAATGTAGAAGTAATTAGCTTAGTTTGAACCTGTTTATATCATGAATTGCTCAACTGTCATTGAGATCATGGCTGCTAATTATTTACCAAGCAATCTAAATGTGTCTGAATGGCCTGGGAAGCAAAGGGTAACTAGCTGAATAGTGCGCAAGAGGGAAACTAATACAGTAGAACTTTGATTATCCATCAGGGTGCGGGACCAAGACCATCATGGATATGAGAATAGATGGAAAAAAGAATATGTACATTAACAGTATTATACAACAGACTGGGTCATCAAAAAATCATAATATCTACATAAGTACATGTATGTACCTGTTTTTAATATTTTGACATACAATGCCATGATGGTTAATAGAGACTGATGGTTAATCGGGTGCTGGATAGTCGAAGTTCTACTGTACAGTATATTTCAGATTTCTTGTGTATAATATGTATGTAGATGTATAGCATATAATGGCACATAAGCACAATCCTAGCTATAAAGTGCTGAGTAAGTTTAGGTACCCTAACAAAGGCATACAGAATGTGTGTAATGGCCCAGAAAGGTTTACAATAGACCAGTCAAGATGCATCAGGTCATTTTATACAGCCCCAAAGTCCACAAGGTCCTTAAATATGCATAAAGGGTTTGCAATAGACCAGTCAATGTTTCTCTCATTTCTTTTTTGTCTCTCCGAAGGTAGATATGAGTGTTGTCCATTTCTATAAGATTAGAAGTCAGTCAAGATAAAAAATTTTGCTCTTAGTAAAGCATTAATTAAATAATTAATTTATTAATTGTCATAAAAGATATTAAGTACAAAAATGCAAGAATTTGGTCTCAGTTTACAGTAGGCATAACATTTTATATGACATACCTAAAATATGCATTTATTCTGCATATAATCCTTCTAAATGGAGGCTGTTTGACTCCAAATGACCTCTAACCTTTGGAGCTGTTCAGTGCATAGAAGCAACATTGTTTGTGATCATGGGCAAAGTGTCAGTGTTATCTATATACTTTATGATTGTACCTAAGGAAGGATAGTGATCATTATAATGAAAGGTAGGGAAAGATTATCTTTTACTGGATTTCCTGGCTGGAAAGCCATCATTTCCTGTGTGAAATGTACATCCAGTTGTGAACATGCTTAGTGCAAACCAAGGTCAGCCATCAAATGATGTGGTTGTACTACTATTTTTATATAATCTTGAGTAGGATGAACAGCATAGATGCTGATATGTTGACACATTTACACAAAGATAATATACTGTTTTACAGTTTGATAGAGATTACACATGGGTTTATACTGTAGTGAAAACTCCCTCAGCTATGCTACCCTGAGTCTCGTTATCTCGGGTTCTTTAGGATAGATCATTGTATTTAGAATGATATCCCCACTGAATCTGTCTGAGGACTGGTGCTCCAGAGTGTGACAGATTTCAACTCCAGTGGGATACTGTTTTATTCCTGGCTTCTTGTCACCGACTGAGTTGCTGGGTTGCAGACTGGTTGTCCTGTGGTCACTGACTGTGTAGCAGAATCACCAACTAGGTTCCCAACTTGGTCGCAGGATCGCTGACTGGGTCTTCCTCTGGTCACTGACTTGGTTGTAGAGTCGTCGACTTGGTCGCAGAGTTGCAGACTGTGTCACAGACTTGTTGACTGGGTCAGAGATGGTGTCACCGACTCACCGACTGTGTCTTCCTCAGGTCGCCTACTTGGTGACAGAATCGCCAGTTGGGTTGCAACTTGGTCACAGAGCTGCCGACTGTCTTCCTCTGGTTGCCAGTTTGGTTGCCGAGTCACCGACTGGATCAAAGGCTGTGTCACAGACCTGTTGACTGGGTCGCAGAGTTGCCGACTGTGTCTTCCTCTGGTCACCAACTTGGTAGCAAAGTTACCAAGTGGATTGCAGACTTGGTCACAGAGCCACCGACTGTGTCTTTCTCTGGTTGCTGACTTGGTCACAGAGTCCTTGACTGGTCTTCTTCTGGTTATGGTTGCACGTCGTTACTCAATCAAGATCAACACACAGAGAGACGAACAGTGTGAAATGATGAGACAAGAGATATCATCAGTTAAAAAGTGTATTGTCGCAAGATTTCTGCGTTTCTTGGACAAGCCTTGTAGCGCCTGTATCCTGGTGAATGAAAGTCCTTGTCCCTACACTTTTAAATTCACCCACCTAGCCCTTTCCTGTTCAGTGAACTACAACCAAATGTGCTTGCTCCGGTGGGTGGTTATACTGCTTCACTTGCAAGGGGATGTCTTCACACATTACCGCTTCATAACACACCACAGGCAGAATCACATGACCCAAAACTAAGACTCTAGATGGCACTACAAAGCCTGCTAACATTTAAAATCGGAACATAAACTTTAACAAATTGAAAATTACATTAACAAAACGAAAATTACTGTCCATGGGTTTTTCTCATGGCAATGCACTATTTACAGTTTGATAGAGATTACACATGGGTTTTTACACTATTTACAGTTTGATAGAGATTACACATGGGTTTATACACTATTTACAGTTTGATAGAGATTACACATGGGTTTACACACTATTTACAGTTTGATAGAGGTTACACATGGGTTTTTACACTATTTACAGTTTCATTGAGATTACACATGGGTTTATACACTATTTACAGTTTGATAGAGATTACACATGGGGTTATACACTATTTTACAGTTTGATTAAGATTACACATGGGTTTTTACACTATTTTACAGTTTTATAGAGATTACACATGGGTTTTTACACTATTTTACAGTTTGATAGAGATTACACATGGGTTTTTACACTTTTACAGTTTGATACAGATTACACATGGGTTTTTACACTATTTTACAGTTTGATAGAGATTACACATGGGTTTTTACACTATTTACAGTTTGATAGAGATTACACATAGGTTTATACACTATTTACAGTTTAAGATTACACATGGGTTTTTACACTATTTTTGATAGAGATTACACATGGGTTTAGTAACTGTTCACAGTTTGATAGAGATTACACATGGGTTTTTACACTATTTTACAGTTTGATTAAGATTACATATGGGTTTATACACTATTTTACAGTTTGATAGAGATTACACATGGAGTTTTACACTATTTAACAGTTTGATAGAGATTACACATGGGTTTATGTACTATTTACAGTTTGATAGAGATTACACGTGGGTTTTTACACTATTTCACAGTTTCATTGAGATTACACATGGTTTTAGTCACTATTTACAGTTTGATAGAGATTACACATGGGTTTTTATACTATTGTACAGTTTGATAGAGATTACACATGGGTTTTTACACTATTTTACAGTTTGATAGAGATTACACATGGGTTTATTCACTATTTACAGTTTGATAGAGATTACACATGGGTTTATTTGCTATTTACAGTTTGATAGAGATTACACATGGGTTTTTACACTATTTTACAGTTTGATAGAGATTACACATGGGTTTATTCACTATATTGCAGTTTGATAGAGATTACACATTGGTTTATACACTATTTACAGTTTGATAGAGATTACACATGGGCTTAATCACTATTTACAGTTTCATTGAGATTACACATGGGTTTATACACTATTTACAGTTTGATAGAGGTTACACATGGGTTTATTCACTATTTACAGTTTGATAGAGATTCACATGGATTTTTACACTATTTACAGTTTGATAGAGATTACACATGGGTTTGTACACTATTTACAGTTTGATAGAGATTACACATAGGTTTATTAACTATTTACAGTTTGATAGAGATTACACATGGGATTATTCACTATTTACAGTTTGATAGAGATTACACATTGGGTTGTACACTATTTACAATTTGATAGATATTACATATGGGTTTTTACACTGTTTTACAGTTTGATAGAGATTACACATGGGTTTTTACACTATTTTACAGTTTGATTAAGATTACACATGGGTTTTTACACTATTTTACAGTTTCATAGAGATTGCACATGGGTTTATACACTATATACAGTTTGATAGAGATTACACATGGGTTTATGTACTATTTACAGTTTGATAGAGATTACATATGGGTTTATACACTATTTAGAGTTTGATAGAGATTACACATGTGTTTATACCCTATTTACAGTTTGATAGAGGTTACACGTGGGTTTATTCACTATTTTACAGTTTGATAGAGATTACACATGGGATTTTACACTATTTTACAGTTTGATAGAGATTGCACATGGGTTTATGTACTATTTACAGTTTGATAGAGATTACACATGGGCTTATTCACTATTTACAGTTTCATTGAGATTACACATGGGTTTATTCACTATATTGCAGTTTGATAGAGATTACACATTGGTTTATACACTATTTACAGTTTGATAGAGATTACACATGGGTTTATACACTATTTACAGTTTGATAGAGATTACACATCGATTTATTCACTATTCACAGTTTGATAGAGATTACACATGGGCTTATTCACTATTTACAGTTTCATTGAGATTACACATGGGTTTATTCACTATATTGCAGTTTGATAGAAATTACACATCGGCTTATACACTATTTACAATTTGATAGAGATTACACATGGGTTTTTACACTATTTACAGTTTGATAGAGATTACACATCGATTTATTCACTATTTACAGTTTGATAGAGATTACACATGGGCTTAATCACTATTTACAGTTTCATTGAGATTACACATGGGTTTATACACTATTTACAGTTTGATAGAGGTTACACATGGGTTTATTCACTATTTACAGTTTGATAGAGATTCACATGGATTTTTACACTATTTACAGTTTGATAGAGATTACACATGGGTTTGTACACTATTTACAGTTTGATAGAGATTACACATAGGTTTATTAACTATTTACAGTTTGATAGAGATTACACATGGGATTATTCACTATTTACAGTTTGATAGAGATTACACATTGGGTTGTACACTATTTACAATTTGATAGATATTACATATGGGTTTTTACACTGTTTTACAGTTTGATAGAGATTACACATGGGTTTTTACACTATTTTACAGTTTGATAGAGATTCCACATGGGTTTATACACTGTTTTAATGTTTGATAGAGATTACACATGGGTTTATACACTATTTTAATGTTTGATTAAGATTACACATGGGTTTTTACACTATTTTACAGTTTCATAGAGATTGCACATGGGTTTATACACTATATACAGTTTGATAGAGATTACACATGGGTTTATGTACTATTTACAGTTTGATAGAGATTACATATGGGTTTATACACTATTTAGAGTTTGATAGAGATTACACATGTGTTTATACCCTATTTACAGTTTGATAGAGGTTACACGTGGGTTTATTCACTATTTACAGTTTCATAGAGATTACACATGCATTTATACATTATTTACAGTTTGATAGAGATTCCACATGGGTTTATACACTATTTTACAGTTTGATAGAGATTACACATGGGTTTAGTCACTATTTACAGTTTGATTAAGATTACACATGGGTTTAGTCACTATTTACAGTTTCATAGAGATAACACATGGGCTTATTCACTATTTACAGTTTCACTGAGATTACAGATGGGTTTATACACTCACTATTTACAGTTTGATAGAGATTACACATGGGTTTATACACTATTTACAGTCTGATAGAGATTACACATGGATTTTTACACTATTTACAGTTTGATAGAGATTACACATAGGTTTAGTCACTCTTTACTGTTTGATAGAGATTACACATGGGTTTATACACTGTTTACAGTTTGATAGAGATTACACATGGGTTTATTCACTATTTACAGTTTGATAGAGATTACACATGGGTTTATACACTATTTACAGTTTGATAGAGGTTACACATGGGTTTATTCACTATTTACAGTTTGATAGAGATTCACATGGATTTTTACACTATTTACAGTTTGATAGAGGTTACACATGGGTTTATTCACTATTTACAGTTTGATAGAGATTACACATGGGTTTTTACACTATTTACAGTTTGATAGAGATTACACATGGGTTTATTCACTATTTACAGTTTGATAGAGATTGCACATGGGTTTATATACTATTTACAGTTTGATAGAGATTACACATGGGTTTTTACACTATTTTACAGTTTGATTAAGATTACACATGGGTTTATATACTATTTACAGTTTGATAGAGATTAGACATGGGTTTATACACTGTTTTAATGTTTGATAGAGATTACACAAGGGTTTATGTACTATTTACAGTTTAAGATTACACATGGGTTTTTACACTATTGTACAGTTTGATAGAGATTGCACATAGGTTTTTACACTATGTTACAGTTTGATAAAGATTACACATGGGTTTTTACACTGTTTTACAGTTTGATAGAGATTACACATGGGTTTATTCACTATTTTACAGTTTGATAGAGGTTACACATGGGTTTTTACACTATTTTACAGTTTGATTAAGATTATACATGCGTTTATGTACTATTTACAGTTTGATAGAGATTCCACATGGGTTTATACACTGTTTTAATGTTTGATAGAGATTACACAAGGGTTTATGTACTATTTACAGTTTGATTAAGATTACACATGGGTTTTTACACTATTGTACAGTTTGATGGAGATTACACATGGGTTTTTACACTATGTTAAAGTTTGATAAAGATTACCCATGGGTTTTTACACTATTTTACAGTTTGATAGAGATTACACATGGGTTTTTACACTATTTTAAAATTTGATGGAGATTGCACATGGGTTTATGCACTTGTTTACAGTTTGATAGAGATTACACATGGGCTTATTCACTATTTACAGTTTGATTAAGATTACACATGGGTTTATACAATATTTACAGTTGGATCAAGATTACACATGGGTTTATTCACTATTTTACAGTTTGATAGAGATTACACATGGGTTTTTACACTATTTTACAGTTTGATAGAGATTACACATGGGTTTATTCACTATTTTACAGTTTGATAGAGATTACACATGGGTTTATTCACTATTTTACAGTTTGATTAAGATTACACATGGGTTTATACACTATTTACAGTTTGATTAAGATTATACATGCGTTTATGTACTATTTACAGTTTGATAGAGATTCCACATGGGTTTATACACTGTTTTAATGTTTGATAGAGATTACACATGGGTTTATACACTATTTTAATGTTTGATAGAGATTACACATGGGTTTTTACACTATTTTACAGTTTGATAGAGATTACACATGGGTTTTTACACTATTTTACAGTTTGATAGAGATTACACATGGGTTTTTACACTTTTACAGTTTGATTAAGATTACACATGGGTTTATTCACTATTTTACAGTTTGATAGAGATTACACATGGGGTTATACACTATATTGCAGTTTGATTAAGATTACACATGGGTTTATTCACTATTTTACAGTTTGATAGAGATTACACATGGGGTTATACACTATATTGCAGTTTGATAGAGATTACACATGGGGTTATACACAATTTAGTTTGATGGAGATTACACATGGGTTTATACACTATTTAGAGTTTGATAGATACACATGGGTTTAGTCACTATTTACAGTTTGACTGAGATTACACAAGGGTTTATGCTCTATGTACAGATTGATAGAGATTACACATGGGGTTATCCACTATTTTACAGTTTGATAGAGATTATACATGGGTTCATACACTGTACTATAATTTGAAAAGTGATTACACATGGGTTTATACACTATTTTACATTTGATAATTATTATACATGGGTTTATACACTATTTTACAATCTGATTGTTATTATACATGCATTTGTACCATACAAGATTCAGACTTGTTGATGTTAGCAGCCAGAACTTTAAATATATGGATAAATTCTGGTAATGAGATGATTATATTATTAAGTCGACGTGGGTTTTTTTCTTCAAATAATGTCAGGTTTAATGCGTCCATATACATGTTCACCTTTGTATGTTTGTTTTAAATATATGTGTGTTCCACCATCAGCTCTATATTTGTTTCCTAGATTAGATAGGTTGAGAACAGTTTTGGAATACAATCTCCGGCTCTTCTTCTTCTGCACATTTTTTAAAACAAATAAAGTTGTTGGGTATTTTGTGATGCCTCTGTCACAATGACCCTCTCTCCACTTATCATGGTATCTTTTCCAATGATTTTAGATGAATATTTGCGAGGCCTGGTGCAATTGTTCCCCAATGATTTAGAGTGTCATGACACATATTTGGATTGCGGCTCATAACCTCCTTAGAACCCTGGGGAAAAGTGAGAAATTGTAATAAGGTCAAGAAAGTGCAATTACTGCTACATCAGGCTTGTATAATAGCCTTGTAATTGACTACCATGGATAGAATTTTACAGTATACTTGTATGAAAGTCATCTGTAATTGACTACCATGGATAGGACTTTACAGTGCAATTGTATGAAAGTCATGTGTAATTAAGTACCATGGATAGAATTTGACAGTATGCTTGTATGAAAGTCATGTGTAATTGACTACCATTGATAGGACTTTACAGTGTAATTGTGTGAAAGTTGTGTGTAATTAAGTACCATGGATAGAATTGTACAGTATACTTGTATGAAAGTCATGTGTAAACGACTACTATGGATTGGACTTTACAGTAATTACTTGTATGAAAGTCGTGTGGAATTGACTACCATGGATAGGACTTTACAGTGCAATTGTATGAAAGTCATGTGTAACTAAGCACCATGAATAGAATTTCACATTATGCTTGTTTAAAAGTTTTGTGGAATTGACTACCATGGATAGGACTTTATGGTATATTTGTATGAAAGTTATGTGTAATTAAGCACCATGAATATAATTTCACATTATACTTGTTTAAAAGTCTTGTGGAATTGACTACCATGGATAGGACTTTATAGTATACTTGAATGAAAGTCACTCTTACAAATGAAACATTTGGCAACCCTATGTTAACTGTAGAAAATAACACACAAATATTTTTAACTGTGCAAAATTATATTAGGATGACCAAGAGATTTCATTAATTGACTGAACTCACAACCTTTTCAATCACAGTTAATTAGTTCTTATTCATTGTTATGCTTTGTATGTAAGTTTATGCATATTTTGTATAACTATTTGTACCAACATCAAGATCACTGATGTTATATTTTTTGTTTCTGTTGAGAGATGGTGCTAATAAACTTATGCTTTCTATTGAATCCCCAAAATCATATGTTTGTAATTTCATTTGACACCATTTCTCAGATAAATATGGTTTAAACTGAAGTTGTGTGTAATTAAGTACCTTGGATGTAATTTTACAGTATACTTGTATGAAAGTTGTGTGGAATTGACTACTGTGGATAGAATCTTTTAGACATGGAAGACAAATTCAAATATGCAGCTAATATTGGCTTCTGGAGCTTATTCCAGGAAACTTAGACCATGGGTCATTACTTTAAAGCTATTGCGAACACCACTGTATAACCAGATATACTACTTGGATATTTAAAAAAAAGTTTAGATGTCCAACTTATAGTGGCACCTGGGTCTTTCTTTTCTCTCCAGTGACTTAGCTTCTGTGTCATAAATTTTGGAACTACAAGAACACCCCACACTAGAACCATGTAATTATAGGCTACCTGGGCATAACAAAAATCACATTCAGATAAGAAACAGTTATTGGCCCCTAAATCAGTTCATATCCCTGAGTGACTTTGTCTCAGGGTTATCAGGATTATTACCAAGAAACCAGTAATCTCTTCAGAGGACTGAAATTAAAATGGATTGTTAATTTTTGGCTTATGTTGCTGTACAGCAAAGTGAGCTTATGGTGTATGGTTCTGTGTCCTGCATGTGTTGTGTATCAACATTGCTATTTTTGACGTCCCAAAAACCACTGTGCCAATTTCAAGTATACTTGGTAGGAATGCCTGTCAGAATATGTTCTGCAAAAATGATGTTGAGAGTGGCTCCCTTAGCAACAGTTTGGCATACATTGCAGCCAGCATATTTTCCATTTCTTCAGTACAGCTCAGCCAATTTTTTTTTTATCAAAATTTGGTAGTAATATTTCTTAGCACATGTTCTGTCAAAACTATTTCCAGGGTGGCACACCTTGCAAAGATGTAGCTTCTTCAGCATCCAGCAGAAAACAGTTTACCTTCCTTAGTATCCATATGTTAAAACTATTTTCATCTATTTCTACTTCTTACCTAGATTAGCTGAGTCAGTTTGGATCAGACTTGATAGGAACATTGTTTAGGACATGCATTATCAAAATGTTTTATTGGGCAATTTCCCAGTCATTGGTGTGGCTTCCTTAGCAAGCAGGTGGAAAACCTATTTTCAACTTCTTTTCTTGACAGCTGATCCAATTTTAGTCAAACTTGATAGGAATATTTGTTGAAACATACTTATATTAAACTTCTAGCAGTGGTGTATCTTCCTTAGCATCCAGGTGGAAGTTACATTTTAGGCTTCTCTAGAATTGCATAGCCAGTTTTTTCATCAGCCTTGGTTGGAATGTGTCTTGGATATGCTCTATTAAATTTGTATCCAATGTGGATCCCATGACACTGATGTGGCTTCCATGGCAGACATATTAAAACAGCCTATTTTCAACTTCTTCAGAATGGTCTGACCAGTTTGATCCAACTAATATGAATGTTTCATAGGGGATTCTCTGTCAAAGTTGTATCCCAGGGAGGAGTCTTATCTCGCTGTGGTTTGGCTTCCATAGTAACCAAGTGGAAACTTGCAAATGATTTTTACCTTTCATTAGGTATGGCAATTGTGACAAATATATTAACAGCTATCGTACCAAATGTCATACCAGTAGGTAGAGTTCTAGCATGAATACCAAATATGATACCGGTAGGTAGAGTTTTAGCATAAATGCCAAATGTGATACCAGTAGGTAGTAACATAAATACCAAGCGTCATACCAGTAGGTAGAGTTGTAGTGTGATTACCAAATCTTATACCAGTAGTTAGAGTTGTAGCATGAATACCAAGTGTGATATCAGTAGGTAGAGTTGTAGCGTGAATACCAGTAGGTAGAGTTGTAGTGTGAATACCAAATGCGATACCAGTAGGTAGAGTTGTTGCATGAATACCAAATGTTATACCAGTAGGTAGACTTGTAGTGTGAATACCAAGTGTGATACCGGTAGGTAGAGTTGTAGTGTGAATACCAAATGTGATACCGGTAGGTAGAGTTGTAGCGTGAATACCAGTAGGTAGAGTTGTAGCATGAATACCAAGTGTGATACCAGTTGGTAGAGTTGTAGCATGAATACCAAAAATGATACATTTGGTAGAGTTGTAGCATGAATACCAAAAATGCTACGGATAGGTAGAGTTGTAGCATGAATACCAGATGTGATACTGATAGGTAGAGTTGTAGCATGAATACCAGTAGGTAGAGTTGTAGTGTGAATACCAAATGCAATACCAGTTGTTAGAGATGTAATGTGAATACCAAATGCAATACCTGCGTTTAAAGTAGTAGTGTAAATACCAAATGTGATACCAGTTTGTAGAGTTGAAGCGTGAATACCAGTAGGTAGAGTTGTAGTGTGAATACCCAAATGCGATACCAGTTGGTAGAGTTGTAGTGTGAATACCAAAAAAAATACTGGTAGGTAGAGTTGTAGCGTGAGTACCGAACGTGATACTGGTAGGTAGCGTTGTAGCATGAATACTAAGTGTGATACCAGTAGGTAGAGTTGTAGTGTGAATACCAAATGAAATACCAGTAGGTACAGTTGTAGCATGAATACTGAATCTGTTACCAGCAGGTAGAGTTGTAGCATGAATACCAAGTGTGATACCAGTAGGTAGAGTACTAGCATGAATACCAAGTGTGATACCAGTAGATAGATTAGTTGCATGAATGTGAATACCAAATACGATACCTGTAGGTGGAGTTGTAGCATTAATATCAAATGTGATACCAGTAGGTAGAGTAGTAGTATGAATACCAAATGCCATACCTGTAGGTAGAGTTGTAGTATGAATACCAAATGAAATACCAGTAGGTAGAATAGTAGCATGAATACCAGTAGGTATAATAGTAGCGTGAATACCAAATGCGATACTGGTTGGTAGAGTTGTAGCATGAACACCAAGTGTGATACCAGTTGGTAGAGTAGTAGTGTGAATACCAAGTGTGATACCAGTAGGCAGAGTAGTAGTGTGAATACCAAGTGTGATACCAGTAGGCAGAGTAGTAGTGTGAATACCAAGTGTGATACCTGTAGGTAGAGTTGTAGTGTGAATACCAAATGTGATGCCAGTAGGTAGAGTTGTAGCGTGAATACCTTTTACAGTCATACAGAAAATACCAATGCACCATATAGTTGAAATACAGTTTAACATCATGTTAAATACTACCATTTTGTTCCAATTGCTGGTAATTATGCTGATGTAAATGCCTTTCATTTGATGACACCATGGGTTATCATTATATTTGCCTGAAGGTGAGCAATATTAGGCCAACTTTTGCTTGATGTTCCTACTGCATATGCAGTTAAAATTGATGATGATATATAGACACATACACTTGATGTTATCTTTAATCATGGTGGAATTGTTATTAATTCTGTTTCTCATTATTGTAGGCTGACATTTTATTCTGCTGAAAATGTGTATTTATTCACTTAATGGATAGCAGTAATGGAATCTTCATTAAGTTCCATGGTAATTTACATTACATTTACCATAAAGGTCTCTTATACTACACAACCATATATCATATACATGTACTCGATATGTCAAGACTACCGCAAGCTGCACAGAACCATAATGTGCTGTCTGATCTGGGTCTATGAAGTTTGTTAGGAGTAATCAGCAGACCAAATATATAATATATACCTAACTGTGAATATGATACACTTAGATCTGCTGTCACATAACACACCACCAGATCTGGGTCTAGGCATCAGTGAGCCATAGTGGTTCAATGGATAGTTGCTGGACTTTTGTTGTTGTTGTTGTGGGGCTTAACGCCATTTTTCAGCACATGATAGGCTATATATGGCAGCCAGTATTAATGGTGGAGGAAGAAACTGGGAAATCCCCGGAAAGAACCACCGACCCACGAGAAGCTACCGGCAAGCTTTCTCACATATCCACATTCGCTGAATCCTAGACTTGAACCCACACAGACAGAGGTGAGATGGCAGTGATCCGTAATGGAGAGTGCTTTAGACCACTAGGCCACTAGGAGCCCCCGCTGGACTTTTGACTAAATGGCTAAAATGCTACCAGCACTGGATCAGACTATATCAGTTACCATCATATGTCCATGAACAAGGCTATTTGCTTCAGCTGCATTGGCACTAAATAGCCTACTTGTGTTGCAGTGTGATAAAACCAAACCAAACCATTCAACTTGTGAGAGGAACTGCAGTATAGACCCAGATATGTCATCTCATTATGCAAAAGTGCATCTGGGTGTACACTGTTGGTTGTGGGGGTGTTACAAGATAATTTAGCTGAACTAGGACATTAGCATATATAGCTATTTGAAGTCTTAATTATGGCAAAACCATTCATTTGAAGTCTTAATTATGGCAAAACCATTCATTTGAAGTCTTAATTATGGCAAAACCATTCATTTGAAGTCTTAATTATGGCAAAACCATTCATTTGAAGTTAAATAAATCTTCAGTAAATTCTGAAACGCTTTGAAAATTGAATGAGAAGTTTTAAAGTTGTAAGTATCTGGTTTGTATATTTGTGATCTTGAAGGGTATGTTAGCAGTGCTGACAAGTCATGGGGGCCAAACTGTGTGCATAAGACACACTTAACCAGTGGCAGCAGTGGTCAGTGATTGTTGCAATCTATTGTTAGCTTTAACTGACTTGGCAATCTATAAAAATGCAGCACCAACATCTCCAGTCATCAGTATAGCACTAACTCTGAAAGTCAAGTTGTTTTCGTGATAGTTTGTGCTGATAGTACACCAGCAATTTCTGCCTTCACAAACCTCATTAATGGCTTCATTTACCTCTGGTATAGGACTGATGAATTTGATTCATACTCAATCCATAGGAGAATTCCATTGTCTCATTACATTGATTTACTTGAGTAACATTTCATAATGTATTGATTTGGATCTGATAGTCCCACATTCAAACTTGTTTGACTGCTGTTCTGGGATAGTGTGCAGTTCAAGGAAATGGAAAAATTAGTGGTTCATAATCATAAATAATTAGATTGGTTACAATGTCAGTGTGCAGTGAAACTCACTTCTAACAAATGGCATTGGACTCCTGAAACTTGTTTGCCTTTTAAGACAGGCATGAATGTTTACCATTTGGTTATACGGTTACATTCAATACTTGAAGCTGAAGCAGTCCATTCACAGGAATGTGAAACAATGGCATGACCAGGCATCTGCATGTTTTTTCTACAGTAGTTTGGCATAAGAAGACATCCAGAAAAAGGTTGTTTAAGGCAGGTAATTTTTAAAGCTGGTTTGACTGTTTGAATTTAGACCTGAACATAAAATTTTATCATTTTTAAATACATTAAATTTAACTTTGTTATAAATTGAATCCATGCATTTGTACAATCAAACATGTTCTAATGGTCGCCTTTCTTCAGTATTTACCTGGTCTAAAAAATAATAATAATAATAATAATAATGACTTTATTTAAAGAGGGTAACACAATTAGCTAAGAACTTGTCTGCCTTGAGGCCTCATACAAAGGAATTTATTTATTTTAGCTGCATCTCTGAAGCTGCTGGATATACTGGGTTTGGAAGAAGGAAATAGAGTGGGCATTTCTAATCTCAACTGGAATACTATTCCAGAGCAAAGTTCCAGAGTATTGGACACTTTTCAAAAATAATTCCTTATTTGGTTTAGGAATTTTATACTGTTTGGTAGACATGGATCGCAGGTGGGGAGTATTGCCAAGTAGCCTATACTGGAATAGTGATTGTAAATATTCAGGAGCACTATTATTGGATATCCTTTACATTAATTTGGCTTTTCTCAACCGGATTCAGTCTTTAATAGGTAATATTTTTAACTTACCAGCTAAATTTTCCTTGCTTTCTTTCTGGATTGATATTAGCCCAAATGCTCTTTTTTGAAGATGTGCCAGCTTTGCTATGTTTTTATCATTTGAATTACTCCATACTGTATTACATTAGTCTAAATAGGGTTGTATGTAACTGTTATAAAATAGTTTTCAGTGCCTTTGAGGGAGAAAATATCTTATCCTACTGAGAAACCATAAGCTTGAATTGACTTTTTTACTGATATGTTAGATATGTTCAGTCCATTATCTACCAAAACACCAAGTAGTCTATCATGACAGACCATTTGCAAATTTTTATCCTTTCATGTCAGACATAGTTCATCACTATCAAGATTTGTCCTTTTTTGCCGTGTTGAGATAAGTAATATTTTAGTTTTACCAGTATTTACCAGCATGCCATTGCATGTGCACCAGTTGTCCAGTTTGTTTAGGGCATTCTGTAAAGAAATTTCGAGTTCATGCTCTGTGTTTTGGATGTATGACAATGTTGTGTCATCTGCATAGAGATCTGTAGATGATATTGAGTCCCTTAGTAAACGTGGTAGGTCATTAATAAATAAAATAAATAGTAATGGATGTAGAATTGAGCCTTGTGGTACTCCATTTCTGATTGTTCCAGGTTCAGACTCAGCTGTAAAACCTGTTCTAATGATCACTCTCATTCAACAGTTATGTACCTGGTCTCAGCAATCAAATCTTTACTAATGGTCACCTTTATTTAACAGTTATCTGGTCTCAGCTGTCAAAACTGTCCTAGCAGTCACCTTTATTCAGTGGTTACCTGGACTCGTGCATCAAACCTGTCCTAAATGACACCTTTATTTAATGGTTACCTCGACTCAGGCATCAGACCTGTCCTGACAGCTTTATTCATTGGTTACCTGGTTTCAGTGGCCTTTCTCATTTCCCACCATCAGATTTAGTCATTTGAGTATATCAATAATAATAATAATAATAATAATAATGATAATGACTCTACTTAAAAAGGGTGACACAATTAGTTGCATGGAATTAATCCTTTTGTCCCTCTATTATATGTATATTTACATCCAAGTATATGTACATAGCTGCACACACAATAAAAATAAAAAGCATTGATAATAAAGTACATTTATATATGGACATAATAAACAGAACATTTTGTAAGAACATGCTCCAACTAGGTACATTGTGTATATACAATACAAAAATAGCGAGACAACAAAGTGGAAGATTTCAGAATTTATACTGAAGTTGTAATGTATTTGTCAGATCAAACAGGTTCCACTTTTCATCCATTGAAGTAGACTGTAATAAAATGCATTTATATTTGTACTTTATCTTATTTCCTTTGGAATTCTATTCCAAACTGGTGGCCCCAGATATTGAAAACTTTTCTTAAAGAGTTCATTACTTGGTTTTGGAATGGAAAGATGGTTACCGGTATCCAAAAATGATCTTCCTTTGGGAGTGTTGCCTTGTTTTCTAGCATGAAATAGTTTCTTGAGATATAATAGGACCATACTGTTTAAAACTTTGCGCATAAGTCTAGCATCTTTAATAAATAGTTGTTCACATACTGTAGACATTTTGATATCATTCAGATGTTTTTTTCATTATCTAAGAGGAGTCTGCAAGCTCATTTTTATAAGTGGTAAAGTTTGCAAATACTCATCAGAACTGTTTGCCAAGATAATTTTACAGTGTCAAGGTATAGTTGTATATAGCTTTTGTAATATATTAACCTATGTTTATTTGATAAATATTGCCTGATCTTCCTTAATAACCACAGACATTATTTGACTTTATGACATATGATTTGAATACGCTCATTCCATTGAAAATTATTGTCAAACATTACCCCAATAAAGTTGTAATGAGTAACCAGCTGCAGACAGATTTCATTTGACTTAAGATTCAAATTATCATTTTCCAATTTTGCCCTCTTTTATTGCGTAGTTATCATTAATCCTTTAGTTTTGTCTGTGTTTACTTTCATGTTGTCTGATTCTTGCTGTTTTAAATCTGATGTCTTCTGCATATAAGTCAATAGGTGAAATACAGTTGCCTATTTTCTGTGGCAGATCACTAATGAAAATGGAAAAGAGGAATGGGCCCAGGTGTGAACCCAGTGGAATTCCATATATAGTTGGTTCTTCCTTAGAAAAACTGCCACATTTTGATACACTGTATTCTTGTTGTTAGATATGATATAAGTCAATCAGTCATTGAATTGTCAACTTGATATGTGTTCTATTTATTGATAAGAATATAATGATCAACAAGGTCAAAAGCTGTTCTAAGATCAACTAGTATGGATCACACTAATTCTCTTGGATCTAAGGCAGTAATCCATCTATCTATATATCATGGAGACCAAGGCTATGCAATATTAAATTTACTCTATTGTATCAGTGCAGGCACTGCAAATGCAGGCTGTTTATTACAGAAGTTTAAGTTGAGTATGTTGTCAGTATTGCAGACCAATGCATAATTAGATTGTTATATGTGTATTTTATGTACATGCACACACCAAGATGGTTTCTATGTAGGTATGAATTAATGTATGTGATGTTAATCTTGGTTGCATGCAGTAGTTTCAAAAAGTCTGATATAGCATGATTCTTTTCGGGATTAAATACACATGTATATCAAGATATATTTGTCAACACCTTTTGTTATGTGGCATATATATATATATATATATATATATATATATATATATATATATATATATATATATATATATGTAACTGAAAATATGAAAATATTAAATAAACATTTTAATAACTTCTTTGCCAAAGCCACACAACAAAATTATAGCATACATCAGATGGAAAGCATCATAGCTTATTGAACATGTTTGACATTTATACAGATGATGCCATCCACCATCAGTTATGGCCACTGTTACTAAAAATAAGAAAGCCTTTGATAGACTTCATCTCCACTTAATAGAATTTCACCAAACTTAATAGAAAAGCATTCTGGTTGCAAAACCTTATAGATTTTTAAAAATTATGATGATGCACCATCAGATATAGCCATCAGAAGAAAGGAAACTTTAAAAAGTCCCCTTTAAAAAAGTGCCCAATTGAATATGATGAAATTTTTTGACAGAAAGTATCCAGGTAAAGAGGACTTTCAAATTTTCACAACTAAGACTGTTCCATGATCAGATATTTCCCCTGTTGCTCAAAATAGAAAGACCTTTAAATGACTTCACCAGAATTGCTAAACAGAATTTGACCAAGATTGATGGAAAGCATCCAGGATGTAGGCCTTTCAGTTGTATCCAGCTGGTGCTGATCCACAGTGTAACTTGCAAAAGCTTTGTAAAAGACAACTTGGCCAAATATAGTATTTTCAAAAGATTATTTCCTGACCAACATTTTGCAAGTGGGTTTTATCTCACTTGTGCATTGCATTTGCAAATACATTACAGAGTGGATTTAGATAAGTTATATTCTGCAACTGGATTACAAAGGAATCACTATGTTTTGTTATGGAATTTGTAAAAATGCATATACTTACAAAATGGGGATTACATCAGAATAAGCTGGGAAATAAAACCTATGGTAAAGCAGGTCAGAGGATCACATTTCAGCTAGTATTGACTGCAGTTCATAAATGTGCCAGTTTCGTTGTATGACTCTGGTACAATGTAAATTCTATGTAAGATCAATCAAATTTGGAAGTTATCTTTGAAATATTTTAAAAACTTAAAGTAATTTTAAATAAAGCTTGCTTTAGTACTCTTTATTTTGATAAGACTCCAGTTGAAATTGATAAATCTGCTAGGAAGGTATGAATTTTTTAAGAAAAAAAATCATTGTGCCTTTTGTTAGGTATATTTTGCATTAAACCTTGGACTTGAGACTATATTTTGCAGTAAACTATTAGGCAGAAAATACCATGTCCATTAAAAAGCTAAGGTATACTTAAAAAAGCCTCAGTCTCAGGCTCAGTCAGCATAGATATATGCGAGAGTTTGCCAGTAGCTTCCCATGGGTCAATTGTTCTTCCTGGGATTTTTCTGGGTTCTTCCTCCACCAGATATACTGGTCACCTATGTATAGCCTATCTTGTGCTGAAAAATGTCATTAAACCCAAAGCATAACAACAGAAGGTTAAACCACTTTTTAATAACACTTGCATGTCACTTAAAGTGAAATGTAGGTGGAACATGGATTTTTTTTTTCTCACTTAAAGTGTATTCATACTTACATTTATTGTAATTTCACTTACTTCATTACATATGTAAATTATAAATAACTTATTACAGGGTTAGAAGTGGACCTAAAAAATGTAAAATTTTATTTTGACCTTAGAAACCTAAAAAAGCCTAAAATAACAGAAGGAAACCAAATAAAAAACCTAAACATTTGAAAGAATTATGAATAGCTCAATCCCAACCCAACAGAAAATGCTTTTTGGAACATGGTTTTTCATTAGGCTAGCCTAGCAGTCAAGAATGTGTGCATACATGTGAATTATGCAAATTAAAGGCATCAAATTTAGTTGCTAATTTTACCCTGTGATACTGTCTGCAGGGTCATCTGGCTTCATTGTTTTTGAAGTTTGTTGAGGTGGACTTTACTATGTGTCAGCAAAAGTAATTCTGAAATTATTAAAGACATTACCTGATTATGGTTGGGTTGCTAAAGAGCTCAAGATTATCTTGTAACTGCTTCATATATTGAACCTGAAAAAATTGAACACCTTGTAAAAACCTGTTGAAAAACATCATCAGTTTTTTAAAATTTAATTTCACTTCTAATCCTGTTATAAGTGACCTGTAAATCCCCAGTAGGTCGAGCATATATCACTAATAAGGCATAATATAATACAGTAATATTAATGTAAGGGAAAGTTGTTTCAGAATGTTTGAGATTAGTTGCAGTTGGATTCTGAAATGAAGGGATTGCAATGGATACATGTATCTGTGCCACTGAGGCCTTACCACACATTTGTTGCATGTATTTGCAGAATATTTGAAGCAAATGCTTTCTGTTTTTTATGCATTGGCATTTGCAAATGTTGGTTTTTCAAAGTAGTAGCAGCATGCCATATTCATAGATCATAGCAGTGGATATTTGCAGAAAGAGTTCCACAAAGCATATTGAAATTAATTTACAATGGGATGGAATATATTCCATAAATACCTCAATTCATGGGCAAGTATGTGATAGCATTACACTTAGTTTATTTTCCAAGTTACAACTCTTATAGGAAAGAATAATTGTTCATTTATTTCTCATTGGCTGGTTGTGAAGTTGATGTTAGGTAGACTAAAGATTGCCTTTGATTGTTCTTGAAACATAAATTAGTGTTTTGATATTTTGTGGGGTTCTTGACGTGACATTTCTGTGGCTACAGTGCCACTATGATCAACAGTTGATTAGACAGCATCAGCTGATTGATTGCTTTTGAGTTACGACCTTGTTTTGGGCTTGAAGAAAATTGATTTATATTGATCCCCTTCAACATTGCATGCCAATTAAGGGTCCTCTAGGGCAGCACATTCACAAGAAGATGAGAAATGGCTTATTCACAGAAATGCATAATTACATATAGTTAAAAAAATTAATAAGTTTAACTATTAATAAAAAATAATGACTAGATGAATTATAGCATACATGTGTGTATCTGCTGTCATTCTGTTTATTTTGAATTTTATAGTGTGTGTCTGCTGATTTTTTAGTTTACTTTTAGTTTTGTAGTGTGTGTGTATTTGCTGTCATTCAGTTTACTTTGAATTTTGTAGTGTGTATGTGTATGTCTGCTGTCCTTCAATTTACTTTGAAGTGTAATGTCATTGTTTGTTTTGAATATTATAGTGGGGTGTGTGTGTGTGTGTGTGTGTGTGTGTCTGCCTGTTCAAAAATTGAATCATTTTGTTTCTGGAAATGATGTTCTAGTACCTGTATTGGACAGTTCTCATATATGACTGATAAAAAATGTTTTCACCCACTTGTCCAGGACAGTTGGTTTGAGAAAGTTCACTTGTCCCACCTAGATTTTCACTTGTCCCAAAAGTGCACTCTCTTGCTTATATTTGATCAGATACATGCAGTCTAATCCATAGAGAGAAAAAAAACCCAAAAGAAATAAGGTACAACAATTCAAAGGGCTTGACTTGTTATTGTCAGGGTATCTTATACACACTATATCTTGCTCAGATATGGTAGCATCTGTGCATCCATCAGAAAGAATGAAAATGAACTTGCTGGAATTCAGACTTTCCGTAACTTTTTCTCATGAGACTTTAACAATTGACAGAACAACGTCTCTTGCCCTGAGTCTGTTCATATAATTAGCACCAAGTTTAACACTGTTCTTCTCCTTGAGTACATACAGCAATTCCATTTCAGATAATGGGTTTCCATATTGGGCATAGGCTTTGTTAAGGAGAGCTCTTGTTTTATATTTTCATTTCATTCTTATTTAATTTTAAAATTGCCTTTCTTAAATTAGTGTTAGAAATGCCAACTTCATGAATTTTCTATACACACTAGCAAGTGTTATGCTGTCAGGAGATGTGATTGATTAAATCACAAATTGTGACAGCATAACACTTGCTAACATGTGTAGAAAATCCATGAAGTTGGCATTTCTAACACTAATTTAAGAAAGGTTATTTTAAAATTAAATAAGGATGAAATGAAAATCCTGAATTTGTCAGTTACATGGATGAATACATGGTTGAAAATCCAACCCATGCCGATTGGGATATTGTTTGCAGTAGCTGCAAAACATCTTTCCTCCAGGTCAGTGAATTCAGGCAATGGATAATTTATCACTGCAATGTGGCTGAAATTTCTTTGTGTCGCATTTGTGTCATATATGATAGTTTTTGATGCTGCAGAGTCTAGCTTGTCTATTGGAAAAATAGTTATCTCGGACTCGTTGGCAGCCTTATCCCTCGTCTTTTACATGGATGAGTATCTGGGCTTAGTAAACACAAAGTCATTTAGAACACTGCTAATTAATCATGCCCAAGTTGTTTTGATTGAAGTGTTTTTATTGGCTGATAATTTGGTCACTTAGTTCATTTTTCAGTCAGGCAGAATAATCGTTATCAGAGATGCAGCTAAAATAAATAAATTCCTTCGTATGAGGGCCGCAAGGTAGATTAGTTCTTAGCTAATTGTGTTACCTTCTTTAAATAAAGTCATTATTATTATTATTATTATTATTATTACCACTTATTGTTGTCTCAGAGGATGTGAATGAATACATGGAGAGAGGTTAGATTCCAGCATTCATTATGCCAAGAAGGCATGAATGCCCAGATAAAGATAGATAAAGTGATTGAAGTATGAAAAATTTGTGTTTGCCTGACTTGATTTTAAAAATTCGGAAAGCACTTGTTTTGGACTACTGCTTTGAAAAATTGTACTTGTAAAATGAATTGTCTGTGATGTCAGGCTATGGAATTTGATCAGCCCTGTTATATCTTGATATTTTCAAGTCCTTGTTCATTTGTTGTGGGTTTTTTATCCTTTATGCAGTCATCATGTTTAGGACCATATTTTGCAGTA